>BQNB010058716.1:0-37641 GCA_026074375.1 Tanacetum coccineum
TATGATTTGAGTTATTGTGCTATGACGTAACACCATTGGACCCTTCCGCTGACATGACGCTAAATTGAGGGTGTTACAGAATAGATCTTGCTTAGCTTGTATAAGGCTAAGTTGTATTGAATAAATTCAAAACAACTATGATAGAAACTTTGATTGTGAATATCAAAGACTATGCGTAATCTATTCAATGATACTAAGAAGAATTTCAATAAAACAGTAACGAATAAGATTAATAACAAACAGTTTACCAAACATTAAGCGTCAATATAATATGAACACTCTTAATAGTGTTAGGGTTACAAAACCTTGAAGCTATATTGATATCAAAACAAACAATTTCTAGATATCTAACTCTATGCCCTAGGACCTCCTTTTATACACCAAGGAGTCCTAACCGGCTTACAATATTTTCTTAAGTTATCATGATCTTCTAAACAAATAACTTATACATATCTTTTACAACAATATCTCATACTTATCAGATAAGAAATCTTTATCTTTTCTCTGATAAGTCTTTGATCTCTTCTCTGTCAGCATAAACTATTCCAACAGTTGTAATCTTTAAAAAGTTGTAACTTTCACACCAACAGTAGTAACTTTTGTACCAGCAGCACTAAATGTTTACAAACAACATTAACTACTTAGAAAGTTTTCTTCAATCTTCACTAGCTGTACTAAGTTACACTAGCAGTAGTAACTTGCAATAGTAACATATACTAGCAGTAGTAACTTACACTAGCAGTACTAACTACTTAGCATATTTTTCATTAAGATTACTAACAACACTAATTTATACTTAGCGGCAGTAACTAATACCTTAACAGTCTTAGCTTCCACTTAGCTGTAGTAACTTCCAAACAGCATCAAGAGGCTTTTAATCCTAACATTAATGCTGCGGGTATAAAAGTTACAACTGCTAAAAGGATAAAGATTGCTCAAAGAAAAGATAAAGATTTCTTATGGGATACGTATGTGATATTTTTGTAAATGATACGTATAAGTTATTTGTTTAGAAGATTATGATAACTTAGGAAAATAGCTCCTTGGTGTATAAAAGGAGGACCTAGGGTATAGAATTCTATGTATGAGTATCAAAGTATTAAATCGAGTCATTACTGTTTTATTGAAATTCTTCTTAGTATCGTTGACTAGATACCATATAGTCTTTGATATTCACAATCAAAATTTCTATCATAGTTGTTTTGAATTTATTCAATACAACTTAGCCTTATACAAGATAAGCAAGATATATTCTATTGGGATCAACAAGTAGTATCAGAGCTTGTGAGAAGCTTTGAATAAGAAGAACCTTTACTACACACAAGATCTACTTTTTCAAGAAGCAATAAATTCTCAATCTACTCAAACCATCAAGCTACCTATACTCTAACCTAGTGAGTATGATATCTGGAAGATGAGGATGGAGCACTATCTACAGTGCATTGATTACACTCTATGGGAGATCATAGAAAATGGTAATGCACCTATAGTAACAAAAACTGTTGATGGTAAGGAGACTATTATCCCTACTACAAGTGTTGAAGAGAAGGTACAAAGAAGGGCATAGTTGAAAGCAAGAAGCACTTTGTTGATGGCTTTACCTAATGAGCATCAATTAAAGTTTAACTCATACAAGGATGCTAAGACACTGATGCGGGCTATTAAGAACAGATTTGGAGGTAATACTGCTACAAAGAAAACTCAAAAAAATCTTCTGAAGCAGCAATATGAAAACTTTGCTGCATCCAGATTAGAAGTGATTGGGCAAACCTATAAAAGGCTTCAAAAGCTAATTAGTCAACTGAAGATGCATGGTGAAGTTATCCCTTAAAAATACATCAATCAGAATTTCTTGAGAAGTTTGTCACAAGAATAGACTATGCATACTATTGTGTGGAAGAACAAACCAGAGATTGAGACATTGAGTTTGGATGACCTCTTCAACAACCTGAAGGCTTATGAATCAGAGGTCAAGGGGACATCTAGCTCAACCACAAACTCACACAATGTAGCCTTTCTGTCCTCTAGCAGCACTAACAGTGCAACTAGAGCAGTTAATACTGCTCAGGGTGTTAATACTGCTAGCACTCAGGGTGCTGCTGATAGCTCAACAACTGTTGAAAATTTAAGTGATGCTATGATTTATTCCTTCTTTGCTAGCCAACCAAGTATTCCACAGCTTGATAATGAAGATCTACAACAAATCCATCCTGATGATCTAGAAGAGATGGACTTGAGGTGGAACATTGCTATGCTGACTATGAGGGCAAGAAGATTCCTGAAGAATACTAGAAGGAGGCCAAACATGGCCAACAAAGAAAGAATTAGGTTTGACAAGTCCAAGGTGGAGTGTTTCAACTGCCACAAGAGAGGACACTTTGCAAAGGAGTGCAGGGCACCCAGGAATCAAGACAGCAGGAACATGGAGCCTACCAGAAGGACTATGCCAGTTGGATCATAAGGAGAAAACTTGACCCTAGGGAAAATACGAATGGAGGAGTTAGCAATTTCACAGGAAGGATTAAAGGAATGCATGTCTTCATAGGAAACTTCACCTATATCGTAGACTTCATGATTATTAAGGACATTAGCTCAATTATAGACCCTAGGCTGTCACAAGTTGTGATAGGGAAACCTTTTATGGAAATATTCAACATGACTTACGACCCACCCGAAGACGTAGTCAGGTTCACCAACGGAAATAATGAAGTTGCCTATAAGATGCCCCATAAGATAGAACAATACGACTCATTGTCGAACCTAGACAAAGAGCACTGATGTATTGTTGTGTGATGTATATTTTTATGATTCAAGTTTTAAATTTATATTTTGCCGACTTAACCAAAAACAACACTTTAACGAGCAGTGTACCCGGTCAGTGGTAGATTCGTGGTAAGTAGGGTGTCGAACACTTGAAGCGGGGTTAAATCTCTAAATTTATTAATATTTTGGTTATTTAATCTAAGTTAATTCTAAGTCAAACCTATGCTAATCCTATGTTAGTTCTAATTCTAATTCTAACAGGTAAAGGGGGTTTCCAGCCCGAGAGACTGGCACGAGTTTGGTGGTGACTATAATTAATTCAAGAAACTTTAACCCACGCAAGTAAATTAATAGAAGATAAAAGAGCGGTCAAGCCTTATAATAGAAAACTGTATTAGCCATCATTAATCTGATTAAAAGTTGGTTTGTTTATTCAGGGCAATGATTACTTATCTCAAAGAGGCATATCATTCTTAGACTTAGGCGGGACTTCATCCTAAGTCCTAGACACATTAATTCTGTCATAATTAAAGCATCCGCATAAAGCATCCTTATTTGCTGATTATAATCTATCTTAGGGATTAAATCAATGGTGATCTTGTTAAACCCTATCTCATAGAGACTTTACCCACTTATTGCTTAATGGCAATTTATACTCTAGTAGTCCACTTGTCCAGCTATCTAATGGAATCAGAACATTATTTGTTGAATTATTTAGATTCACCTACTAGTCAACATGTTCAATAAAGCAAAGGCAATATCTGATTAACTAGTTAAGTCAGAAGCGTATCCTTAGCATGAATTTAGAAGGACAATATTTGCGATCATATGATTCTAGATGTATAAATTACTATATGGAGAGCTATCCTGGCATCTAGATTACTTGGTTCGTATCACTAGGTCCAGTTAAATAATAGGTCGCATACAAAAGCACGTAAACAAGTATATTGATAAACATAAACAAGCATACAACGATAAATTAAGAAATCGAGATATAAAAAAAACAAACATTAAGATCTTCATAATAATGGCTAATACCCGAAGGTATTAGCCTTCAAATATCATAATTAATACAAGAGTAATGGCTTAGCCAAGGTAAACTAACGTAAACTAACCGAGACTCTAGGGGTTCCGTTCCATATTTCAATATAGATAGAATTATTTTACTATTATTATATGTTAAATGAGACCAAAAAGACGAAAATGACATAAAAATTCTAGATTTTAATATAACGAATGATACCAAAAACTGAACGATTACAAAAGTATAAGAAATTACACATTGTCTCCTATGGATTGGATGAGAGTTGCGAAGACCTATTCTGCTCTTTTTCTCACTCTGAAATTTGACTTTTGTCGGTTTAGGTATCGAGAATATGATTTAGCACACTTAAAACTTATTTTCAAGTTTTGTATTTATAGGGTTTGGAGTCGGTGTCGATACGACGTATCCAAGGTATTGGATACGGCGTATTGGGTGTTTCTTGAAGTAGGGACCACGTTTGATATCTTCCAGAACATTCACCTTTTATTATCTCCATATGGCGTATTGGTTCTTATGGATACGGCGTATGATCATGTTTCCTTTGTTGGTCTTTGGTGAGTGCAGGCACGGATACGCCGTATCTTCCTTGATGGATACGACGTATTGGTTGTCAAAACAGTAATCTTCAAAATATCTTTCATTTATGCTCAGATTGCGCGCCTTTATGCTAATAATCACCAAGTACTCCGTTAATCTACTACAATTCTCAATACAAATGAATTAAGTAACAACTTCTTTGCAACTATGTATACAAAAACGGGGTTAATTACATGGGATAATGATGCTATAAAATAGGACCGTTATGTGATGTATTAAGATTCCCCCCCCACCCCACCCTCACGTGACTACTTGTCCTCAAGTAGCCTTTAGAAGTTTATAAAATGTATCCCTAAGGATATTTTCCGTTAAAGCATTTATTTGATCTATTACAAAGTTACAAACCACAAACACTTACACGAATAGGAAGATGAAACGTCACTCAAATCAACTAAACTCATTCTATGTGGTAACATGTTACATCAAATTCGCTCAATTGCTCGTCGTGACGAGTATTCTATCATAAGCTTGGTAAGGATACACATCTCCACCGCTAAAGCTAAGGAGTAACAAGTTTATAAAGGTAAATATGGGTTTTTATGATAAGGCTTAGGGTTGATTACTCTAACTAATCTTTATAGATACCAATATTCCAAGAGGGCGACAAAGACCACACATACACACCTGTAATGACGGGGATAGACACATGTGACTCTATACTCCCAATTATCACACCCCCAGACGGGCCTGGACGGAATTCGTGTCCGGAGCGTGACTTTATTGAGCATCTAAGTACAATGCATAAGAACGACCTTCTTAAGGGTACGTTTTGAAAAATAACCACGTTGCAAAGTTTTAAAATAATATAATAAGTTTTACATCGATTAAATTTTAAAAGATTCAAAGTTAAATGGAAAGCTTAAATAAGTACTATATTGTATTTAAATACATAAGATAAATCTTGGAAACGGTACAGGCAAATAGACTTCAATAAGTTCAATCAAACAGCAAATCAATCGCTATGCACCTGTGATAAAACACTGCTTAAAACGTCAACATAAGTTAAGTGATTTCATAGTTAGGCTCAAACGTTGTTATAGTGGACACATGGATATCAAAACGTATCGACAGTTAGTAACAGATCCAATCACATTAAAAAGGTATTTACGTTGTGCTAAGACTATGACCACGACAGCTAATTACGTTTATGATAGTATTATGCTAGTTGAAACAAGCCCGGGTAACTGACCAAGACTACCTTCTTAAGTTTTGACATGGTATATATCCTTTCTACGGGAGCCCATGGGTAGTGAGGGCTACTCACCGCGGATAGGGATTAATAGGTATAAAAGATCTATTTATAACACCTCGCGCTCCCTCGACGTCCTAGTAAGAGATGCACGGATATGATAAGTGGCAGTAGTGGTACTCTATATTGCTAATTCTGGCAACACGTAAACAGGGAAAATCTCACGCAAAGTACTTGTGTCCAGTTTTAAAAGCAAGCAATGTTTCTCACCCCAAGTTATAAAACATTTAGTCAAAACGAGTAAAAGAGTGGGGCTATGAACTCACCTTATACGGGTAGTGGATCAAAAGGAATCAATGAAGTGAAAATGAATCTCACGGTTCAAGCGACAACCCCCCCCACTTATCTTTATAGTTGTGTTTAAGAATATGTACAACGAATAACGCTTAACACAAGAACTGACTCATCGAGCACGAGTAGAACACGGTCGTATCCCTTTTTAAATCAGTACTTTCGAAAGTTAATAAGTTTTGGACAAGTTCGGACACTTTCAAAACATCATTAGAAAATATTTAGTCTTTTCAGTGTATTCGTCTTTTAGTACATTTCGTATTTTAGTTATTTTGTCTTTCTAGTGTATTTGTCTTATTGTGTATTTCGTCCTCTTAGTGTATTTTGTCTTTTAGTGCATTTTGTATTTTTAGTATATTTTATCTTTTAGTGTATTTCGTCTTTTAGTGTATTTCGTATTTAGTGAATTTCGTTTTTCAGTGAAATTTACTCTTTTAGTGTATTAATTTTTAGTGTTTTGGTTTTTATGTGCTTTCGTCTTTTTGTGTCCCGACACATCAACGTTGAATCAATAAACTAACACTTGTCGACTAAACTCGCAACTTACGTTTTTCTACCTTTATCAATATAGTATTTGATAATAAAAGCTATATTTTCGCGCTTTTTATAAAGTTTACGAAATTTTCGCATTAACCTTTCTAAAAATATCGACTTTCACGTTTTTATCAACTTCCTCGACACGTGAAAAACACGGTTTACAAATGTATCATCTTTATATTTGACCCGAAAGAAATATCGTATCTATTTTTGACAAACTCAATATCTCAACAAATCGTTCCTTAATCCTAAACCTTTTCGATATTACAAATTTACGCTTACAACAAATCAACATCTAATTTAATCTCTTCGCCACTAATACTTAAACTTTGTTTACATAAATCTTAATAAAGATTAGCCGTAATAAATTAGAATTTATATATCAAAAACTAAACGATTACAAAAGTATAATAAATTACACGTTATCTTATATGGATTGGAATGCGTTGCAAGACCTCTTCTCCTCTTTTTCTTCTCTGAAAACAACTTTTATAGTTTAGGTATCAAGGATATGATTTATCACACTTAAAACTCGTTTTTGAGTTTTGTATTTATAGGGCCTGAAGTCGGTGTCGATACGGCATATCCAATGCATTGGATATGGCGTATTGGGGTTTCTTAGAGTAAGGACCACATTTGATATCTTTTAGAATATTCACATACTATATCTCCAATATGGTGTATTGGTCTTTACTTGATACGACGTATTGAACAGGTTTCCTTTGTGGTCTTTGGTGAGTGCAGGCACAGATACGCCGTATCTTCCTTGATGGATACGGCGTATTGGTTGTCAGAATAGTAATCTTTAAAATATCTTCGTTTAAGCTCCAAAATGCGCGCCTTTTGCTAATATTCACCAAGTACTCCGTAATTACTGCAATTCTCAAATATAAACGATTAAGTAACAATTCTTTGCAATAATTATACAAAATGGGTTAATTACATGGGATAAATGATGCTATAAAATAGACGTTATTTGATGTCATCAAATATCCCCCCACTTGAATCCTACTTGTCCTCAAGTAGCCTTTAGAAGTTTATAAAAATGTATCCCCAAGGATATTTTCCGTTAAAGCATTTATTTGATCTATTACAAGTACATAACCAAACACCTCACGAAATAAGAAGATGAAAACACTCAAATCACTCAACTAATCTATGTGGTAGCATATAACTAATTCGATCAATTGCTCGGTCATGACGAGTATTCTATCATAAGCTTGGCAAGGATACACATCTCCACCGCTAAAGCTAAGGAGTAACAAGTTTATAAAGGTAAATATGGGTTTGTATGATAAGGCTTAGGGTTGATCATTCTTCAATCTTTCACCAGAAGTACCATTCCAACAAGGCAGCTGAAGCACACATAATAGCCGTAATGACGGAATAGAAATGTGTGTTCGATCACATCCTCATTTGAATTTAACCAACGGTTAGGATGAAAAATGATATAGGGTAGGAACCTTCAACATTCAACTTTCAACTAAAGATCGAAAACCAACGAGGCACGTAAGACATGCAATAACAATGCGATAATGACGGAATAGACATGCACACTCGTACAAATCCTCATTCGCGTAAAACCAGCGGCTAGTCATTAGGAAAGAGAATTAAATTATTGTTAAATAAAAATTACGAAACAAATAGATTAAGTCTAAAATACAAGTTGCTATACACTTTTTTCCGACCGTTACCATTATAAAGACACAACTATTTACAACGTCTTGATCATAGATCAAAAACAACAACCTAAGTTGGCGTTCTCATAACGGACACCTTCCCAATCATATGATACTTTACAAGGCAAGTGGCGATATCTTCCACTTTATACAATACTCTACATCGTCGATTTGTATCAACGAATAATCGATCCTTCGTGTATTTCCTTCGGTAGTTGCGAAACGATATCTTCAAACTTTTTTTTGCTAACACTATACTACGAAACTCGGTGTAGTTTCACCTTCTTCAAGATCATAATAATTCCGGATAATTCATTCGTTAATTCTTCGTTCTTCGGACGTACCATTAATTGCGATGGTAGTAAAAATACATGAGTTTTGACTATAATATACATTCCCATTTGCGATGTGCAAATTTCTTCCAACCGTACCAAAATAGACACAAGACTCAGGAAATACAAACTTTACACTTTAAGCAACTAGCAACTATAAAATAAACTTAATCTAATAGGGTAGGCTAAGGTGTAAAGGTGTAACGAAATAAATAATTGGTGTAGTTCCTAAAGGATTGGCTCTACGGGTTGTTCTAGGGGTATATTACTCTTAAAATGAGAGTAAACAAAGGGTTTATACGGGGGGTAACTAACCAGTGTAGTTAGTTAATAAGCAACATGTAAAGGCGTTTTGGGTGTAATCCTAAAATTTACCAATTTAAACAAGTTACTCCATCAAAATCCATAGTACTCATCACTGCGGTCTCGAGTGATATACCAAGCCAAGTTCTAAAGTCTACAACATCACCGACACACTCATATTTTATGAAATTTCGGTAAACATTTAGAAACAGATAAGGTTAAATCCTCACAATATTTAACAAGAGTTATTGTGTGCGGGTTATGTATCAAGTAATTTCACAAAAGTATGCTTGAAAAAATTCTAAATTTGAGCATAATTTAAGCATTTTAGTGTGAAAAATAGGACAAGTAAATATTCTAATTCCATACCCCCCACTTAAATTATACAACGTCCTCGTTGTATAGATAAAACATTAAATACGGAAATTAAAAAGAATTAGAATAAGAAACTCCCCTTGTTGGGAATTAAATGTGTTCATACTTAGTATTGCCAAGTCAAGAGTTAGTACTGCTCAAGTTACAACTGCCAGTATTAACTAGTTAGTACTGCTAGAAAAAAGTTAGTACTGCCAGTACTAACTTAATACTGCTGAAGGACTTAAGACTGCTGCATAAAGATTAAAGGCTGGTAAAGAGATAAAGACGTGTTCCAGTAGATAGTATTAGACTTATCAAGTATATTTCTATATAGATAGAAGATATGTATAAGTTTAACATTATAGAAGATTTGTAAGTAACTTGTAAAGGACTCCTTAGTGATAAAAGAAAATCCTAGTTATGGTTTTTTATATTTACCAAAAGATATAAAGTTTGATACAAAGCTTCAAGTTGTAAACCCTAGTACTAACACATAGTACTCAGTATTATTGATAAAAATATTGGAGCTTTTCAGTATATTATTTGTTTCATACAGTATAATTGTCCTTATTAGCGTAATCTTCTAAGATATATAAAGAGAAGAATTCCGCATACTCTTTAGTATTCACAAAGTTTCAACCAAAGTTGTTTTGGATTTATCCAAATTACAAGCTAAGGAATATATCTTAAGTTGGGATCAACAAGTGGTATCAGAGCTTGTGTTCTAAAACTTTAATCTAGAAGAAACTAACAAGAAGAACTCTTTACTCACAAGGAAGAGATGGATATAGAAACGGCTCAAATCACTACCACTACAAAGTTTCCCACTCTCAAACAGGGTGAATCCAATATGTGGAGGCTAAGGATTGAGCAATACTTTGAAGTACAAGACTATGCTCTATGGGATGTCATAGAGAATAGAAACTCATTCAAACCTGCAGCTAAAACAACAACAAATGCTGATGATACCTCAACTACACTAATACCATGTCCTATAACTACTGAAGAAAAGGTTCAAAAGAAGAATGATATGAAGGCAAGAAGTATGTTACTGATGGCACTTCCTAATGAACATCTAATGACCTTTAATCAGTACAAAGATGCTAAGACTTTGTTTGCTGCTATACAAACAAGATTTGGTGGTAATGAAGCCACAAAGAAGACTCAAAAGACTCTTCTGAAGCAAATGTATGAGAACTTTAGTGCTCCAAGCACAGAGTCTCTTGACTCTATTTTTAACAGGCTTCAGAAGATTGTAAGTCAGCTGGCTATCTTGGGTGAAAATATTTCACAAGAAGATCTCAATTTGAAATTTTTAAGAAGTCTGCCTTCTGAATGGAATACTCATGTTGTGGTCTAGAGGAATAAACCTGATCTAGACACAATGAGCTTTGATGATCTCTACAACAATTTCAAGATTGTTGAACAAGAGGTTAAAGGAACTGCAAGCCCAAGCTCAAGCTTAAATTATCAGAGCATGGCTTTTGTGTCATCTCCTAGCAGTACTAATGAAGTTAATACTACTTATGGAGTTAGTACTGCTAACACTCAAGTTTGCCCTGCTAGCACTCAAGTTAGCACTGCTAGTACTCAAGTTAGTACTGCTAACTTAAGTGATGACACTGTTTATGCATTTTTGGCCAGTCAACCAAACGGGTCTCAACTTGTATATGAGGACCTTGAACAATTCCATGAAGATGACATAGAAGAAATGGATTTGAAATGGCTGTTAGCATTGCTTAGCATGAGGACAAGAAGGTTTTTCCAGAAAACTAGTAGAAAGATCACTATCAATGGGAGTGACACAGCTGGATATGACAAGTCAAAGGTGGAGTGTTTCAACTGTCACAAGATGAGACACTTTGCAAGGGAATGCAGAGGACCTAGGAACCAAGATAGCAGGAACAGGAATCAAGACAGCTCTAGAAGGACTGTAAATGTGGAAGAAACTTCTTCCAAAACCATGTTGGCTATTGATGGAGCTGGTTTTAACTGGAGCTATATGGCAGATGATGAAGTCCCTATAAACATGGCTCTTATGGCTTTTTCAGACTCTGAGGTACATAATGACAAAACTTGTTCAAAAACCTGTCTAAAAAGCTTTGAAAATCTTAAAACCCAACTTGATGATTTAAGAATAGAGTTTAACAAATCTGAGTTCAATTTAGTAAATTATAAAAGAGGGTTAGCATCTGTAGAAGAGCAACTTGTCTATTACAAAAAGAATAAGGTTATTTTTTGTGAGCAACTTGCTGTCCTAAAAAGAGATATCTCATATAAAGACTCCGAAATTAGTATGCTTAAAAGTGAGTTAGAAAAGCTTAAACAAGAAAAAGAAAGCAATCAACTTAAAATTGAAAATTTTGATAATGCTTCTAAGAGTCTAGATAAATTAATAGAGAATCAAATACCTGATAAAAGTAGAAAGGGTCTAGGGTTTGTAAGCTATAATATTGTTCCACCTCATCCTATAGGGTTATTTTCACCCCCAAACCTTGATTTGTCCAACTATGGTTTAGAGGAGTTCCAACGGCCTGAGTTTGAAGGCTATGGACCTAAAACTAGTAAGAATGTCAGTGAAGATACTTCTAATGAGGTTAGGGAATCTCCTGATGCCCCAATGGTTGAGAAGTTGGTGTCAGATGATAAGTTAGAGAAGAAAACTATTTTTCCTACTGTTGCTAAGATAGAATTTGTTAGACCTAAACAACAAGAAAAACCAATTAGGAAACCAGTTAAGCATGCTGAGATGTACAGGTCACAAGGTCCTAGGGGAAGTCAAAGAAACTGGAATAATCAGAAGTCCCAACAGCTAGGAAGTGACTTTGTGATGTACAATAAAGCTTGTTTTGTCTGTGGAAGTTTTGACCATGTGTAGGCTAACTGCAATAACCATCAAAGAAAAAGGGTGGTATCTGGGAATAATTATACAAGGGTGAATTACAATTATTCTACAAAAAAGGCTCACCCTAGTGCTCACAGAAACATGGCTCCAAGAGCAGTTTTAATGAAAACTGGCCTAAGACCACTTAATACTGTTAGGCCAGTTAATACTGCTCATCCCAAAACTACAGTTTATAGTGCTAGACCAATGTCACATTTTTCTAAATCAGCACAATCAACTATAAAGAGGCCCTATCAAATAAAAATAGCATTAACTAACAAAAATTTTAGCCAAAAAGTTAATACTGCTAAGGGAAGTTTTTATACTGCTAGGCCAAAAGCAGTTAATACTGCTAGGCCAAATTCAGCAGTAGTTAATGCTGTTAGGGCAAATCAGGTTAATGTTGTTAAGGCCTCAGCATGTTGGGTTTGGAGACCTACCAAACTTAATAGTGCATCAATTACTTTGAAGAAACATAATTATGTTGATGCACGAGGCAGATCCAAGTCAGTGATGGCTTGGGTCCCCAAAGGAAACTAATTTCCTTATTTTTATGTGCAGGGTCATCCACAAAAAGAAGATCAAGGCTATGTTGACAGTGGATGCTCAAGGCACATGACAGGGAACATGTCCTATCTCTTAGAGTTTAAGAAATTTGATGGAGGATATGTTACCTTTGGGGGAGGAGCCAAAGGAGGGAAAATTACTGGTAAAGGAACTCTTAAAACTGGTAAGCTTGATTTTGAGGATGTGTACTTTGTCAAGGAGTTACAGTTTAACCTTTTTAGTGTTTCACAGATGTGTGACAAAAAGAACAGTGTTCTTTTTACTGACACTGGATGTTTTGTTCTGTCTCCTGACTTTAAGTTAGCTGATGAAAGTCAGGTTTTACTTAAAGTTCCTAGAAAGAACAATATGTACAATGTTGATATGAAGAATATTGTTCCTAAAGAGAGTTTAACTTGTCTTGTTGCAAAGGCCACACTTAATGAATCAATGCTATGGCATAGGAGGCTAGGTCATGTAAATTTTAAAACTATTAATAAGCTTGTTAAGGAAAATCATGTGAGAGGTTTACCTTCAAAACGTTTTGAAAATGACCAAACCTGTGTTGCTTGCCTTAAGGGAAAACAATACAAAGCCTCTTGTAAGTCCAAGACTCGGAACTCTATTACTCAGCCTTTATTCATGCCGCATATGGACTTGTTTGGTCCAACTTTTGTGAGCAGCTTAATGAATAAGAAATATTGTCTAGTTGTCACTGATGATTATAACAGTTTTACTTGGGTTTTCTTTTTAGCATCTAAGGATGAGACTAGCTGCATTCTTAAGAGCTTTATAACTGAGATAGAAAATCTAGTTGATAAGAAAGTAAAGATAATCAGATGTGACAATGGAACATAGTTTAAAAATAGAGTTATGAGTGATTTTTGTGAAAAGAAAGGCATTAAGAGGGAATTTAGTGTAGCTAGAACTCCTCAGCAAAATGGTGTTGCTGAGAGGAGAAATAAGACACTAATTGAGGCTGCTAGAACCATGTTAGCTGACTCTAAGTTACCTACTACATTTTAGGCTGAAGCAGTTAATACTGCTTGCTATGTGCAGAATAGGGTATTAGTAGTTAAGCCTCATAACAAGACCCCTTATGAACTATTTAGAGGTAGAACACCTGCTCTAAGCTTCATGAGACCATTTGGGTGTCATGTTACCATTCTTAATACCTTAGATTATTTGGGCAAGTTTGATGGAAAGTCAGATGAAGGATTCTTTATTGGATACTCATTAAATAGTAAGGCTTTTAGGGTATACAACATCAGAACCAAGAAAGTAGAAGAAAGTTTGCATATTAGGTTCTTAAAGGATAAGCCTGTTATTGCAGGTGATGGACCAAAGTGGCTGTTTGATATTGATGTTCTAACAAAATCAATGAATTATGTGCCAGTTGTTGCAGGTACAAACTCTAATGATTTTGTAGGTACAAAAGAAAGTATTGGTACAGGTCATTCTAGCAAGGAGACAGGATCTAGCCAAGACTACATTTTGATGCCACTATGGAAAGATGGTTCACTATTTGATTCTTCTTCAAAGAATGCTAGTAATGATGAACCACAACCTCCTAGTGATGCTGGAAAGAAGGATGATGAAGGTGTATGTAAAGAAAGTGGAATTGATGATCAAGAGATGGCCCAAAAAAAAAATACTCCAAGATTTAATACTGCTGGGCCAAGTATTAACACTAAACCAGTCATGTTTTCTTTGTGAGATAATGCTACACTTGAAGTCACACATGCTGATTTCTTTGGTGATGAAACAAAAGTGAATATGATCAACATTACTACCACATATCTAGTTCCTTCTACTCCAAATACAAGAATCCATAAAGATTATTCACTTGATCATGTGATTTGTGATGTATAGTCTCGTGTACAGACAAGGAGAATGACAAATACTACAAATAAACAAGGGTTTATTAGTGCTGTTTATAAAGAGAAAACTTATAAAGATTTTCATACTTGTTTGTTTGCTTGCTTCCTATCCCAGGAAGAACCCAAAAGGATTGCCAAAGCTCTAAGTGATTCAGCTTGGGTAGAAGCAATGCAGGAAGAGCTTCTATAGTTTAAGCACAAAATGTATAGGTAACTAGTAGATTTGGGGCCTAAGGGTAAATTGCTATTGTACAAAATAGGTTTTTTAGGAATTAAAAAGAAGATAGAGGCATATGAATTTGGAACAAAGCAAGGCTGGTTGTACATGGACATACTCAAGAAAAAGGCATAGACTATGATGAAGTGTTTGCCCCTGTAGCAAGAATTGAGGCAATAAGGCTGTTCTTAGCCTATGATTCCTTTATGGGATTTATGGTGTATCAGATAGATATGAAGAGTGCTTTCCTTTATGAAAGGATTAGAGAGGAGGTATATGTTTGTCAACCTCCAGGGTTTGAAGATCCTAACTATCCAGACAAAGTCTACAAGGTAGTGAAAGCACTTTATGGTTTGCATCAAGCACCTATACCTGGTAGAAACCTATGCCAAGTATTTATTGGACAATGAGTTTCACAGAGGAAAGATAGACCAGACCTTGTTTATCAAGAAGCACAAAGGGGATATTTTGCTTGTATAAGTCTATGTTGATGACATTAACTTTGGCTCTACAAAGAAGGAGTTATGTACTGAGTTTGAGAAACTGATGCATGACAAGTTCAGTATTGAGTTCTATATGAGAACTCACTTTCTTCTTAAGGTTACAAGTGAAGCAGAAAGAAGATGGGATATTTATCAGTCAGGATAAATATGTAGCTAACATATTGAGGAAGTTTAGTGTAACACCCTCATTTCAGCGTCATGTCAGCGGAAGAGTCAAATGGTGTTACGTCATAGCACAATAACTCAAATCATAGAAAACGACTCAAAAAGAGACGTTTTAAGAAAATCTCATTCATTCGAATAATAAAAGTTTACATCACGGTCCCAAATAAGTTTTACAACATCATACAACGTTTTACAAAACATTTTCGAATGAATAATTATTTAGCGGGCCTCATATCTCCATTAATCCGAATTACCTTCAAGTAACCGAAAGATAAACATCAGAAACGACAACAATAATGTTGAGTGAAATCATCGATTTTTAGATATATATATATGATAAACAATACAAAATTTCCGAACACAAGTATCATTTTTCAAGTTTTCGGATATATATCCGAATATAATGCCACTATACACCCTCGCTTATGAGTGTATCTTATACTCTAACAATGCTCGTGGTGTTATGTTCCCAAACACAAGAAGATAGCTATCGTCACGATCGAAGAGGTAATATCCAAATAGTACTATTTCATGTATAAGCGTATGCCTTATTCCCGGCAATTAACAATTCATGATTTCCGCGGGACTTTTATTTAGCGAGTGAAGCTAACTTATAATAATCAAGAATACTAGCATACATTCGGGTCCCTTGTGTTCTATTTTAAAAACAAGCATGTTATCTCCCTCGCGGGTTTCTAAAACAATTAAAGTGTAAAAATGCGAGGCTATGAACTCACTTGATAATATCGGAAGAAAATAGATCGGCGATAAACGAACTTGGACGTCGGCACGTAATCACCCGAAACCTATACAAAATGTATGGGTTTTAGGTTTTTTTTTATGTCGGTAAAAATTAATAATGACTCTAAAATAGACAAGTATGTATATGTAGGTATATTTCAAGTTATACTTGGTTAAGTTTAAATCACACTTAAGTTTTTCTAAGTAAAAAGTATGTCACCTTTTACTATTTAATTAATTGCCTAAATTTTACTATTTTAAACCCAATTTGGTCCAAAAAGCCTAATAGGCCCAATTATAAGCCCATTAAGTACTTTGGTCCATTTTATAGTCCATGATCAGGCCTTAGTCCAATTATTAGGCCCAAGTGGGTTGGGCCCAATGCTAAGCCCAATAGGTCCATTTTAATACCTTGGTGTAATTGGGCCTAGTGGCCCATTTAAGTCTTATGGCTTAATTTTAAGCTTACTAGTAATACTTGAAATTTTTTTGGGTTTTCGAGATTGATACAAAGTTATTATCAGTAGGTTATGTATATGAAAATCCCAAGAGATGGGTCCTACCATCTCGGGTTTTAGTCATAAAATTACCGTAATAGTTGTAGTATTTTTATAGACGTAAAAGTTTGTACGTATTTTATGTTTACAAAAATTAGCATATCTCATTAACCGTATATGGTATAATTTCAAATTTTATATCAAAATTTACATAATTAAGTATAGATTACAGTTTATGAACTATTTTTATACCAATTTTTATTTTACATATACTTATACCACTTTTTACACATAAAGGTAAATTTTATGATTTGGCTGAAAAACTTAGTTTCGCCATTTTTGATGCCATTTGAAAACCATAATGATCTGAGAAACCATCCAATTGATTCTATTTCTTCATATGTTTAGCTACAATTCATCTCTTTTTAGTTTTTATCAACTCAATTCGTATGTATCACTTTTTATTCAATCAAGACAACAAAGTCAAATTAGGTATCTTTTGGTAAAATGAGTGTATCTCACTCAATTTTTACTTTCCATTGGGAATCCAACTTGCCCCATTATCAGAAAATATAGATCTACCACTTTCTCAAGCAATATGACCTATTTGACTAACCTAGATATTCGAATATTACTGATCTTTACAGCCCTAGTTTTTCTATTAACTTTTAACAATTTAGATATTAGTTTTAATCATTTTAACCTATACTAATACACTTGTCAACCCATAAAACTTTCCTAGATCATCATATATAGCACATTACATGATACATTTGGAATGAAGAAAAATACAAGGATAGAATGATAACAAAGTTTATAAAATTTTACCACAAGAAAAATGGTGATGATGATCAAATGCTCAAAAGAAATAGATGAGACTACAACTTCAAACTTGGTCTTCACTCTTATTGTTTTTTTTTTCACCAATTTCTTTACCCAAAACTTGATAGACTTCTTGATTAACTTCAGCCCCAATGTGGTTATATGATGGTTTTTGATGGGTTTTAAATATTAGGAAATGGATTACAAGGGTTAAGGTTTAACTAGTAATAATTGTGATTGAAGAAAATTGATAACATTGGTGTTCTTGGTGTCATAGCTCACGGCAAGGAAGAGGGAAAACAAAAGGTGTGTGTGAAATTTTTACTTACTAGAGAAAATGATAGTGAGAATTGGTTTTAAAGATTTACACATGCAATGGACTAGGACAAATGTCCTAGTCTCTCATTTCCTTGTGCCACGCCACCCTTGTGGTGGTTTTACAAGATTTTGTTAATTTATTAATAGTAATAATAATGTTTAGGGTATAGATTTTAAGATAGGTAGGTAGTTTTGAGGCTAACGGGTATTAACGTAAAATAAAACGAGAGTTAAGGCGAAACCACGAAGTAAAAACGAACAAGATAAAAATAGTTCTACGAAAATTGAGATACTTTTTTGAGAATTTTAAATTTCGTACGGTACTAGACGAACAATAATTATAAACATCGCTCGTAATAATTTTACGTAAAAGTACGTAAAGAAATGCCCGTAATAACGAAAAATAAAAACGAATGAAAAAAATATTCTACGGCATTTTGAAAATATAAACGTCGATGCTTAACGTAGGATTCGCCGATTCTTTGTAAACGTCGCGTAAATTACAATATAAGCCTTAATTTCTTCCCGGTTAGTCGTGAGTTCATAAACCAACATAAAAACAAGAATTATATTTAATACTCGAGAATAAAATAACGACCTAAAATTGACGGATTGTCACAGCCTTCCTTCCTAAAAAGGGTTCTTCGTCCTCGAAGATCGATTCATTTTCTTGCCCATTTCTTGTTAAAGTCAAAAAGATGTGGGTACTTCTTCCACGTTTGGTCTTCTCTTTCCCAAGTGTATTCCGGTCCACGCTTTGAGTTCCATCGAACTTTAACTATCGGGATTCGACTTTACTTGAGTTGTTTCTCCTTTTTATCCACAATTTCAATTGGTTCTTCAATGAAATGTAATTTCTCGTCGATCCTTATTTCATCCAAAGGGATAACCAGATCTTCGTATGATAGACATTTCTTCAAGTTAGATACATGGAACGTATTATGTATTCCTTGAAGCTCTCGGGGTAATTCCAGTTTATATGCCACCGGACCTATTCTTGATAAAATCTTGAATGGTCCAATATAACGGGGACTTAATTTCCCACGTTTTCCAAATCGAACAACACCTTTCCACGGTGATACTTTCAGCATAACTTTGTCACCCACTTCGAACTCCAAAGGTTTACGTCTCACATCCGCATAACTTTTCTGTCTACTACGAGCAGCTAATAATCGGTTCTTGATTTGCACAATCATCTCTGTCGTTTCACGAATCATTTCTGGTCCCGTGAGTTGGGCATCTCCAACCTCACTCCAACATACAGGCGATCTACATTTCCTTCCGTATAGAGCTTCAAAAGGTGCGGCTTTAATACTAGCGTGATAACTATTATTGTATGAGAATTCAGCCAAAGGTAAGTGCTTATCCCAGCCACTACCAAAGTCAATCACGCAAGCACGCAACATGTCTTCTAATGTTTGTATCATTCTTTCACTCTGGCCATCAGTTTTAGGATGATAAGCAGTGCTCATATCCAAATTTGTCCCCAAAGATTTTTGAAGAGATCTCCAAAATCTTGAAGCGAAACGAGGGTCTCTGTCTAAAATAATCGACACAGGCACCCCGTGCCTACAAACAATCTCCTTCAAATACAATCGAGTGAGCTTCTCCATTTTATACTTCTCATTCATCGGAATAAAGTGAGCAGATTTAGTTAATCGGTCAACAATGACCCAAATTGAATCATATCCAGATGGTGTTCTTGGAAGCTTTGTAATGAAATCCATTATAATTCTCTCCCAATTCTAAACAGGGATTTCCGGCTGCTGAAGTAATCCTGACGGCTTTTGGTGTTCAGCCTTGACTTTAGCACATGTCAAGCACTTATTGACATATGTTGCAATATCAACTTTCATCTTCGCCACCAGTATAACGGTGGAGATGTGTATCCTTGCCAAGCTTATGATAGAATACTCGTCACGACCGAGCAATTGAGCGAATTAGTTACATGTTACCACATAGACTAGTTGAGTGATTTGAGTGTTTTCATCTTCCTATTTCGTGAGGTGTTTGGTTATGTACTTGTAATAGATCAAATAAATGCTTTAACGGAAAATATCCTTGGGGATACATTTTTATAAACTTCTAAAGGCTACTTGAGGACAAGTAGGATTCAAGTGGGGGGATATTTGATGACATCAAATAACGTCTATTTTATAGCATCATTTATCCCATGTAATTAACCCATTTTGTATAATTATTGCACAGAATTGTTACTTAATCGTTTATATTTGAGAATTGCAGTAATTACGGAGTACTTGGTGAATATTAGCAAAATGCGCGCATTTTGGAGCTTAAACAAAGATATTTTAAAGATTACTATTCTGACAACCAATACGCCGTATCCATCAAGGAAGATACGGCGTATCTGTGCCTGCACTCATCAAATACCACAAAGGAAACCTGTTCAATATGTCGTATCCAGTGAAGCCTAATACACCATATTGGAGATATAGTATGTGAATATTCTAAAAGATATCAAATGTGGTCCTTACTCTAAGAAACCCCAATACGCCATATCCAATGCATTGGATACGCCGTATCGACACCGACTTCAGGCCCTATAAATACAAAACTCAAAAACGAGTTTTAAGTGTGATAAATCATATCCTTGATACCTAAACTATAAAAGTTGTTTTCAGAGAAGAAAAAGAGGAGAAGAGGTCTTGCAACGCATTCCAATCCATAGAAGATAACGTGTAATTTATTATACTTTTGTAATCGTTTAGTTTTTTGTATCATTCGTTAACTCGGTTAGTTTACCTTGGCTAAGCCATTACTCTTGTATTAATTATGATATTTGAAGGCTAATACCTTTGGGTATTAGCCATTATTATGAAGATCTTAATGTTTGTTTTTTTTATATCTCGATTTCTTAATTTATCGTTGTATGCTTGTTTATGTTTATCAATATACTTGTTTACGTGCTTTTGTATGCGACCTATTATTTAACTGGACCTAGTGATACGAACCAAGTAATCTAGATGCCAGGATAGCTCTCCATATAGTAATTTATACATCTAGAATCATATGATCGCAAATATTGTCCTTCTAAATTCATGCTAAGGATACGCTTCTGACTTAACTAGTTAATCAGATATTGCCTTTGCTTTATTGAACATGTTGACTAGTAGGTGAATCTAAATAATTCAACAAATAATGTTCTGATTCCATTAGATAGCTGGACAAGTGGACTACTAGAGTATAAATTGCCATTAAGCAATAAGTGGGTAAAGTCTCTATGAGATAGGGTTTAACAAGATCACCATTGATTTAATCCCTAAGATAGATTATAATCAGCAAATAAGGATGCTTTATGCGGATACTTTAATTATGACAGAATTAATGTGTCTAGGACTTAGGATGAAGTCCCGCCTAAGTCTAAGAATGATATGCCTCTTTGAGATAAGTAATCATTGCCCTGAATAAACAAACCAACTTTTAATCAGATTAATGATGGCTAATACAGTTTTCTATTATAAGGCTTGACCGCTCTTTTATCTTCTATTAATTTACTTGCGTGGGTTAAAGTTTCTTGAATTAATTATAGTCACCACCAAACTCGTGCCAGTCTCTCGGGCTGGAAACCCCCTTTACCTGTTAGAATTAGAATTAGAACTAACATAGGATTAGCATAGGTTTGACTTAGAATTAACTTAGATTAAATAACCAAAATATTAATAAATTTAGAGATTTAACCCCGCTTCAAGTGTTCGACACCCTACTTACCACGAATCTACCACTGACCGGGTACACTGCTCGTTAAAGTGTTGTTTTTGGTTAAGTCGGCAAAATATAAATTTAAAACTTGAATCATAAAAATATACATCACACAACAATACATCAGTGCTCTTTGTCTAGGTTCGACAATGACATCAGTGTCTTTGTTAGGATTCGACAATGAGTAGTATTGTTCTATCTTATGGGGCCATCTTGAGAAGGCAATTTTATTTCCGTGGTTGTACCTGACTACGTATTCGGGTGGGTAGTAATGTCATGTGAATATTTCCATAAAGGTTCGCACACGCTCGCCACAAATAGTGCACCCCCCCACGCCTTAGGCGCGCCTATAATTGACTAATGTCCCTAATATTCAGAAGTCTACGATATATGGTGAAGCAACGCGCGCACTTTGAAGACATGCATTGCACTTTATTCCTTCCTGTGAAATTGCTAACTCTCCATTCGATCCTTTTCCTAGGGATCAAGTATTCCTCCTTATGATCAAATGGCTCGCTGCGCCCGCGCTTGGTAGGACTCCCATGGCCGGCTGTCTTGGATTCCGGCGCGCGCGCCCCGCACTATCTGTTTGCAAAGTGTCCCTGTTGTGGTAGTTGAAAACACTCCTCCTTGGACTTGTCAACCTAATTCGTTTCTTTGTTGGCCTTTGTGTGGCCCCTTTTTTCCCTTTGTTTAGTTTTTTCTGCGCTGGAATCTTCTTGCCCTCATATTCAGCCATAGCAATGTTCCGACATCAAGTCGCATCTCTTCTAGAATCACGCAAGAGGATTTTGTTGTAGATCTTCATTATCAAAGTGTGGAATAATTGGTTGGCTCAGCAAGAAGTATAAATCATAGCATCATTTTAAATTTTCAACTTTGTTGAGCTATCAACAGCACCTGCTGTACTTGCTGTTTTAGTATTTCCCAGTCCAATGAGGCCCCCACCACCACCAACTTTATTAATGATCTAGTTGACCAAGGTTAGGTGCTGCTACGAGGACCAGAAAAGGCTACATTGTATGAGTTTGTAGGAATGGAGCTTGATGACCCTTGATCCTCTGATTCATAAGCCTTCAGGCTTGTTGAAGTGGTCATCCAAACTAATGTATCAAATTCTCTGGTTTGTTCTTCCATCCAAATAGTATTGCATAGTCTATTCATTGTGACTAAAATTCTCAAGATATTTGATTGATGTATTTTAGGGGATAACTTTCCACCTGCATCTTCAGTTGACGTAATTAGTTTTGAAGCTTTTATAGGTTTTGCCCAATCACTTTCTATCATGGATGCAGCAAAGTTTTCCTTTTTGTCTGATTCAGAGATTTTTTTGAGGTTTTCTTATGTTTAGCGGACTCTACCTCCAAGTCTAGTTCTTAATTGCCCGCTCTATCAGTGTACTTTTCGCCATCCTATGTCATGGATGTTTAAAACTTTATTTCGATGACTCATTAGGTAAAGCCTATCAACTCATAATTGCTTTTGCTTTCAACTATGCCACTTCTTCTGTACCTTCTCTCTCAAACACTTGTTAAGTAGGGATAAACTAGTTCCTCCTTTCACCATTCAACAGTTTTTGTTACGTTTGGTGCACATTACCTTTTCTATGATCTAAACATTAGAGTGTAATCAATGCTCACTGTTACGTTAGTGCTCATCATCATCTTCTAGATATACATACTCATAAGGTCTAGAGTATAGGTTGCTTGATGGTTTGAGTCAGATTGGGATATTTATTGTTCTTTGAAGAAAAAGTAGCTCTTGGTGTAGTAAAGGTTCTTCTTTATTCAAAGCTTCTCACAAGTTCTCGTACTACTTGTTGTTCCCAATAGATTTTTCCTTGCTTTATCTCTGTCATTAAGGCATTAATTTGTATTGAATTACATCAAAAACAACTAGGATGAAATTTTGATTGTGGAATTATCAAAGGAATATATGGTATTCTAGTCTACGATACTAAAGAGAATTTCAATAAAACTGTAATGAATTGAAATCAATAACAAACAGTTTGCCAAACTTTCTGCCGTCATATAATTCGAACATCTTAATAGTTTGTTAGGGTTAACAAAACTTGAAGCTTTAAAAATTCTTTGAATGACTCGATTTAATACTTTGATAACTCATACATAGTATTCTATTACACACATAGGGTCCTCCTTTTTTTTTTTTTTTTGTTCACATCCAAGGAGTCTATATTTCCTAAGTTATCATAATCTTCTAAACAATAACTTATAGGTATCATTACAAAAATATCACATACGTATCCCATAAGAAATCTTTATCTTTTCTTTGTGCAATCTTTATCCTTTCAGCAGTTGTAACTTTTATACCCGCAGCATTAATGTTAGGATTAAAAGCCTCTTGATGCTGTTTAGAAGTTACTACAGCTAAGTGGAAGCTAGATGTTAAGGTATTTGTTACTGCCTGATAGTATGAGAACTTAGTGTTGTTTAGTAATCTTAATGAAAAATATGCTAAGTAGTTAGTACTGCTGTATAAGTTACTACTACTAGTATATATTAGTATTGCTAGTTACTACTGCTAGTATAAGTTACTTAATTAGCTAGTATATGTTACTACTGCAAGTTACTACTGCTAGTGTAACTTAGTAATGTGCTAGTGAATGATTGAAGATACAATTAACATTCTCATTCATATCATCATTCTCCTCTAACCAACCAATCATAACACCGGGCTGTGGGTTAGGATGTTGGGCAAACTGATTCCCATGCCCATTATTTGGTTCCGGTTCTTCTTCGGGTTCTTCCTCAGGTTCTTCTTCAGGTTCTTCCTCAGGTTCTTCTTCAGGTTCTTCTTCGTCATCCTCATTATAATCTACTAACTCCTCATCATCGGGAATGTCAACCATTTCATTGGGATCATGGGCATCCTCAACGTGGTTCGGCTCGGGAATAACTGGGTTCACTTCGGGAATAGCTTCGTTCGGCTCGTTAGGGGAGTTAGGGTTCTCCATGACAATCTGCGTCGTATAAATATCTCGTATTAGTATTAAAAATAATTATCATATAATAATTTTACAACATATATATAAATTCCATATATATATATATATATATATTGAAATAAAAACTTCTCAATCCGGTCTTGTTGGTAATTCGGAGATTCTTCTTGCACCGTTATAGTCAAAAGATTTTTAAACAAAATTATTTTGTGAAAATTTTCTTTTTGAAAAATCTTTTGTTCTCTATAACCTGGCTCTGATACCAAACTGTAACACCCTCAATTTAGCGTCAATTTAGCGTCATGTCAGCGGAAGGGTCCAATGGTGTTACGTCATAGCACAATAACTCAAATCATAGAAAACGACTTAAAAGAGACGTTTTAAGAAAGTTTCATTCATTCGAATAATTTAAAGTTTTCATCACGGGTCCCAAACAAGTTTCATAGTATCATACAACATTTTACAAAACATTTTGAATGAATAATTATTTAGCGGGCCTTCAACCTCCATCGCCGAATTACCTTCAAGGACCTGAGATAAAAACATGCTAAAAGTCAACAATAATGTTGAGTGAATTCATAGAGTTTATATATGTATAAACAATAAAAATTTTCCGAACACAAGTATCATTTCTTAAAATTCATCGGGATATAACAATGTGGATCAGACACCGTTATAGGGGGATTATTATAAGCCTCATGACATCGAACCTTACCAAATTCTTTTTATAATTTGCCACATATAGCCCCTCAGTCCTATGAGCTAGGTGCACTCCTCTCTAGAGGGGGGGTAGCAATGCGGAGGGGCGCCGGGGGTGGGTGGTAGGGGGTGGAGTGAGAGGAGCGGGTTGGTTCCCCCAACACATGACGATAGCTAGTCGTCACGGATCGGAGGTGGTAAACTCCAAATAGTACTATTTATGATAAGCGTATGCCTTATTTCCGCAATAACAATTAATGATATTTTATATATTATTTCCGCGGGACATTTTATTTAGCGAGTTAAAAGCTAACTTATATAATCAAGGCTACTCGTTACTAGCATACATATTCGTAGGGTACGGGGGCGCTTTGTGTGGGGGGATCCTATTTAAAAACAATGCATGTATGCGATCTCCTCGCGGGTTTATAAAACATTTAGAGCTGATGAAGAGAAGCAGGCGGTGAGTGCTATAGGAACTCTACCTGGATGATATCGTGGAAGAAAGTATGCGTGGGCAGAAAATGGATGCTGTGAACTCGTTTATCGGTGTAGACGTAAGAATCACCCGGAACCTATACAAAAATGTATGGGTTTTAGGTTTAAGTCGTAAAAATAAATTAACGACTCCAAAATAATCAAATATGTATATGTAAGTAATGATGATCAATTATAATTTAGGAACATGTAGATCACACTTAAGTTTTCTAAGCAAACTTCAAAGTATTACATTCTACTAGTTTATTCTTGTTGAATTTCACTATTTTAGCCCAATTGCCTAAAAAGCCCAATAGGTCCCAATTGTAAGCCCATTAAGTAAATTTGGCTCCTTTTTATAGTTTTATGACCAACCTTGGTCAATTATTAGGCCCAAGGGGTTGGGCCCAATGCCAAGCCCATTTGTTTACATTTAACATATTGTGTCATTAAGTCTAGTGGCCCATTTTTAATATTGTTACCCAATTTTTACCAAAGGCCCAACGGCCCATTATGAGTCACCATGTTCATTGTCCAATTTTATGTGCTTAAGACCAATCTCAACTTTATTTTATTGGGCCGAAGTGGGTTGGGTCCAAAGTTTAGTCCAATAGGTCTTTATACATAT
This sequence comes from Tanacetum coccineum, assembly GCA_026074375.1. NCBI lineage: Eukaryota > Viridiplantae > Streptophyta > Magnoliopsida > Asterales > Asteraceae > Tanacetum > Tanacetum coccineum. The sequence goes on from BQNB010058716.1 coordinate 26,213, forward strand.
TTGGTCCCTAATGGCCCAATTTGGACATTTTGTTCCAATTTTAAACTTGTTTATATATTATTAAGTTTTCAGGTTTTCGATTTCGAGTAAGTTTTTTGACCAGTAGGTTATGTATATAAAATCCGCAAAAGTGTGTCCTACCAATTCGGTTTTAGTCGTAAAATTATTGTAGTAATGGGAAGCGCTTATAACTAAAATTTTATACGTATTTCACGTTTATTAAATTAGACGTATCTTATAAACCTAAAATGGATGATTTTTCACACCTTTTTATCAAAAATTTACATAATTCAGTATACAAATCAGTTTTATAAGCTATTTCATATCAATTTTAATTTACATATACTATACCACTTTTTACATATAAAGGTAAAAATTACAATTTGGCTGAAAAATCTCACTTTCCACCAATTTCAATGCCATTTTCCAACCATAATAACTGGGTGACTAACCAATAATACCCAAAACTAACAATGATTTTTCTACAAGCTATAGTATTACATTTTTGTCCAATTAAATTCGTACCTATCACTTAATTTAATGCAAGCAAGACAGTAAGAGTCAGATTGTGTAGGCAAGTTATAGTAAAATGGCCATAACCTCTCAATTTCGTACATTCATATGAGTACCAATTAGCTACATCATTACAATACTTTTTCTACACACTTTTTACAAGCAATATCATCCATTGGACCAACTTAAATATTTGGATTTTTCTGTTCTTTTAACAGCCTCTAAGTTTTCAATGTTTTCAAACAATTTTCTTGCAAGCTTTAAATTTAGATCCAATTCATTTTTGACCTAATCTAATGCAAACAAAACCCAACAACAACTTCTTGATCATCATATACATCATATTTACATATACATTTTAAAGGAAAATACAAGAAAATACAAGAAATACAAGAACAAATGAAAGTAATTAAGATTATACCACAATAGTAAAGAAGTAGTGATTTATACCAAAAATGCAATGATCTCTTCAACCAAGGCTTTGAATCTTACCCAAATAATTTGACACCAACCTTATTATGACCAAATGACTTCATAAAATCTTTATAACTTCAGCCCCAAATGTTATAAAACTCTTTGTGAAAAGCCCTTTAATCACTTCAATCAACAGACCCCACCCCCCCCCCCCCCCATTTTATGTGGATTCATAGTAGATTGTGTGGTTATTATTTTGATTAATAAAATTTTTAAGAAATGGTAATTTGGTGTTGATGGAGTTACGGCAAAGAAGAGAGGGAAACAAAGAGATGTGTGTGAGATTTGATAAGTACTTATGAGAAGAAGTGAGGCCAAGTTGGTTTTGTTCAAAGTGGACATGCAATGGTCTAAGACCAGTGTCTTAGACACTTGCTCCTAAGATGACACCCACCTGTGAGGTGTTGTGGGAAATTTTGAGTTTGAAAGATCGATGTTATTTCTAGTATTTTAGGGTATAATTTTTAAGATAGGTAAGGTTATTATTGAGCTAACTGTACTAACGTAAAATAAAAACGAAAGTTAAAGACCGAAACCACTAATTAAAAACGAACCAAGTAGAAAATAGTTCTACTAAAAATCGGGATACTTTCAGTCATTTTTAATTACATACTGTATTGGACGAACAGTAATTATAACCTTTGCTCTCAAAATTAATCGTAAGATACAAAAGAAAAATGTACGTCATACGAAAAAATAAAAACGAATGAAGTAAAAATATTTCTACGACATTTTTTTAAATATAATCGTCGATGCTTAACGTAGGATCGCCGGTTCTTTGTAAATGTCGCGTAAATTACTAATGAAGCCCTAATTTTCTCCCGGTTCATAGTGAGTTTCATATTAATATAAACAATGAAAGAATATAATTAAACTCGAGATAAAATAACGACCTGACTTTTTGACGGATTGTCACAGCCTTCCTCCCTAAAAAGGATATTCGTCCCCTCGAAGATCGATTCATTATCTTGCCTTTTTCTTGTTAAGGTAAAAAAAGAAGATGCGGTACTGTCTTCACACATTTGATCTCTCTTTCCCAAGTGTATTCTGGCCCACGCTTCGAGTTCCTTCGAAACTTAACTATCGGATTCGACTTTGCTGAGTTGTTTATCCTCTTACCACAATTTCAATGGTTTTCTTCAATCAAATGTAATTTCTCGACGATCTTATTTCATCAAATGGAATGACTAGTCATTCATCTGATAGACAATTTCTTCAAAGTTCTAACAGGAATGTAATGATGTATTCCTTGAAGTTCTTGGGGTAATTCCAGTTTATATGCCACCGGACCTATTCTTGATAGAATCTTGAATGGTCCAATATAACGGGGGCTTAATTTCCCACGTTTTCCAAATCGAACAACACCTTTCCATGGTGATACTTTCAGCATAACTTTGTCACCCACTTCGAACTCTAGAGGTTTACGTCTCACATCCGCATAACTTTTCTGTCTACTCCGAGCAGCTAATAACCGGTTCTTGATTTGCACAATCATCTCTGTCGTTTCACGTATCATTTCTGGTCCCATGAGTTGGGCATCTCCAACCTCACTCCAACATACAGGCGATCTACATTTTCTTCCATATAGAGCTTCAAAAGGTGCGGCTTTAATACTAGCGTGATAACTATTATTGTATGAGAATTCCGCCAAAGGTAAGTGCTTATCCCAGCCACTACCAAAATCAATCACGCAAGCACGCAACATGTCTTCCAATGTCTGAATCGTCCTTTCACTCTGACCATCAGTTTTAGGATGGTAAGCAGTGCTCATATCTAAATTTGTTCCTAATGATTTTTGAAGGGATCTTCAGGAATTTGATGCAAAACGGGGGTCTCGATCAAAAATAATTAACACATGCACTCCATGACTATACACAATCTCTTTAAATATAATCGAGTCAGCTTCCTCATTGAGAACTTCTCATTCACCGAAATAAGTAAGCAGATTAGTCAACCAGTCACAATAACCTAAGTCGAGTCATATCCAGGTGATGTTCTCGGAAGCTTAGAAATGAAATCCGTTGTAATACTCTCCTATTCTCAAACAGGGATTTCGGGTTATTGATGTAATTCTGACGGCTTTTGGTATTCAGTCTTGACTTTATGACAATTCCAGCACTTACTAAGATAAATTGTAATGTCAGCTTTCATATTCGGCCACCAGTATAACATCTTCAAATCATGATACATTTTATCTAATATACGATGAATGGAATATTTTGATTTATGAGATTCCAACATGATTAGGTCTCTCAATCCTCCAACTAATCGTAACCATACTCGTCCCTTCAGACATCTTGTACCATCTGGTCTAACTTCAAATGGCTCACCTTTGCTAATAAATCCTTCAGCACCAATATTTTCCTCTTTGCACGCTTCAACTTGTGCATTCTGAATTTGTTCGAGTAAATTGTTATGTATCGTCACTACTAAAGCATGCACTCGAATTGGTTCCTTATCCTTCCTACTCAACGCATCAGCGACAACATTCGCCTTTCCCGGGTGATAACGAATAACACAATCGTAATCACTCAAAAGTTCAATCCATCTACGCTGCCTCATATTTAACTCTTTTTGGTCCAAGATATATTATAGGCTTTTATGATCGGTGTATACCGCATACTTAGTGCCGTACAAATAATGTCTCCATAGTCGAAGAGCAAAAACTACCGCTCCTAATTCCAAGTCATGAGTGGTATAGTTTTCCTCATTCTTTCTAAGTTGTCTAGAGGCATACGCAATTACCTTTTCTCGTTGCATCAAAACAGCTCCAAATCCTTTTAGAGATGCATCACAATAAACAACAAAGTCTTTGCTTCCTATGGGCAATAATAATATTGACGTACTATGCAATCTCTGCTTCATTGTTGAAATGCTTCCACTTCTTCGTCGCCCCAGACATAAGGCTTATTTTCCTAAGTGAGTTTAGTTAATGGTTTGGATACTAGAGAAAACTCCTTAATAAACCTTCGATAATATCCTGTGAAACCTAAAAATTTTCGCACTTCCGTTGGTGTAGTCGATGCAGCCTAATTTCTAATGGCTCTAATCTTTGCAGGATCAACATAGATTCCACTACTATCAATCACACGGTCAATGAATTGTACGAAATCAAGCCAGAAAAAAAAATCACACTTTGGAAATTTAGAGTATAAATTTTCGCTTCTCGGCTAGTTCAAGATAGTCTTCAGGTGTTTACTAAGTTCTTCCTTATTTTTGGAATAAATCGGAATGTCCTCAATGATCATAATTACGAACTTATCAAGATACATATTGCACACGTAATTCATCAAATCCATGAATACTGCAGGCGCATTGTCCAAACGACATCACCTGAAACTCATAATATCCATAACGAGTTTTGAATGAAGTATTTGGAATATCTTCTTTGCGGATGCGAAGTTGATGATAACCAAACCGTAGATCAAATTTTAGAATATACGCTAAAATCTTATAACTGATCGAACAAATTGTCAATCCCTAGGTAAAGGATATCGATTCTTGATCGTCAACTTATTCAGTTTACGGTAATCGATGCATATTTGGAACGATCCATCATTCTTCTTCATAAAAATACCGGAGCTCTTTGTGGTGACGAGCTTGGTCGAATAAAAGCTTTCCCCGACAACTCTCGGAGTTGCACGGATAACTCCTTTGATTCGGATGGTGCTAATGATATGGCGCAAGGGCCACAGATGCAGCACCGGGAATAAAATCAGTACGGAATTTAACTTACCTAGATGGCGGAAGTCCAGGTAAATCATCAAGAAATATCTCGGAAAGTCTCAGATAAATCTTCTAATTAATTCACTTTTAGTTCTTACTTGATTACTTGATCTATGACTAGTTTACAATCATTCTCAGTATACTTCTGAGCCTATATGAAAGAAACAAATTCCATCAGGAAATATTTATATCGCCTTTGATAATCTACATCTTACTTTCTAGGGGAATCCTAACCTTTTTCTCACCACCTTGAAAAAAAACAGCATCATGTTGTAATAATCAATCCATCCCAAATGTAATATCAAAATTTCCTAGTTCTATTATCATTAAATTGATTGGAAAAGAACGGCTTAAAAGACTAAGTATTCATCCTTTTTCACACTTATTGGTACTTACTACTTCTCCATTGGCCAATTCGACTTCATAGATAGGGATAATTCATAACCTTTCTTAAATCAAGGAAATCTAGAGGCATAGCTAGCAATAAAAGAGTAAAGTCAACGCATGATTTACACGGGTGAATTTTGAATCAGAGAAAGACAAAAACATTAACGAATATGGATATATCCTATGTTTTTATGATTCATTATTCGTATCCGAAGGCACCTCGGATAGTTACCCATGTTACTCAAAAGGGGATTAGTCGAAAGGACAAGATGGGAACTTCAAAACTTCAAGTCGGGTATCAATAGTCGATAATTTAGATAAGTGTCCAAAGAATTTCATGATGAAAAGAAAGGAAATAAGAGGTAGAATAACAATTGTCAAGTAAGACCGTATCTACAGATGGTTAATTTGATTGGGAAAAGGATAAGCATACATATGCAGATATCCCTACTTGTACCACTTGCAAACCATACAAAATCTTGATTTTTCAGAATTACGGTTAAATTTTTTTTTTTTCTTTCAAAATTTGACAGTGACTACTAATCAGCCTTGCATAGTCCCTTCTAAATTATACGTAGGTGCACGACTATGTATAATTAAGAATAACAATGCAATACTCAGTTCGTCAAAATAATGTCATCATATTTAAATGTATAATCATGCTTAATTATAAGATAGAAATCAAAAATGATTTTACATAACCGGTCATAGTAGGAAAGTAATTTAATTTACAAGATGTTTAATAAATAATTTTATGGTGATAACAACTATTTATAATTCTCAATTAAAGTAACTCATAAAATGATGACAACTTAAATTTTCTCAGGTGATATTATATTAACTTATTTAACAATAAGTGGTTTGAGTGAGCGTAGTAAATAGTAGTTCACAAAATAAATGGGCGAAATGATTACTTTATGATAGGAAATGAGTTTAGCCAAAATCATCATGAGATCCATGATATCGATGGCGATTGAGAATACGAAGAGAAGAATTTACAACGCAACTCAAATCGAAATGAGTATTCACCCGATGGTCGCATCAATAATACGAATTGTTAGAAGAATCAAAGGAAGGAAGATAACAACAATACGTGTAGAATTTAAAAATCAAAAGATAGTCCTTTCATTAATCATAAACGAGTCACAAGTTGTATCGTCACACATTACATGTCACCATGTAGTGTTATACAGCTCCAAGGACAGGTTCTACTAACTGATGTCTCAGTTTAGTTAGTGATTTCAAAGGATACTACAAACGATAAACTAATCTACAAAGAGTCACTAGGTATTCCATGTGACTCAGAAGGCTTTTCGGTCCCACTAGAAGAAGATTTATTCAGTATTTTTCTCGGACGCTTGGTATTCTCCATAATTGGCAGCTTAGGAACAGCCCCAATCAGTACCATGTCTAAGTAAAACCTCGTATTCCATACTTGGGACTCATGCAACCTTTTGTTAGCTGTCTCACACTTCATAAGAGGTGATAACGAATAACCACAATCGTAACACTAGAAGTTCAATTCATTACGTTGCCTCATCTATTTAGCTCTTTTTGATCCAATATATTTTGTATGGCTTTTGTGTTGGTGTATACCGTACACTTGTGCGTATAAATATTGTCTCATAGTCGAAGAGCAAAAACCTCTGCCTCCAATTCCGAGTCTATGGTCGTATAATTTTCTTCATTTTTTCTAAGCTGCCTAGAGGCGTACGCAATCACCTTTTCTCGCTGCATCAAAACAGCTCCAAATCCTTTAAGGGACGCATCGCAATACGCAACAAAGTCTTCGCTTCCCTCGGGTAGTGATAATATTGGCGCACTATACAATTTCAGCTTCAATGTTTGAAATGCCTCCTCTTAGTCGTTTTCTCCCCACACATTTCGGCTTTGTTCTAAGTGAGTTTATTTAATGGTGTTGGGATATTAGAGAAAATCCTTAATAAAACCTTCGATATTAACCGGCCAAACCCAAAAAATTGCGCACTTCCGTTGTGTAGTCGGTATGCGCCTAATTTTTTAATGGCTTCGATCTTCGCAGGATCAACATGAACCCCACTACTAATCAATTACATGGCCAAGTATTGCACGGAAATCAAGCCAAAATCACATTTCAAAAACTTAGCGTACAACTTTTCGCTCCTTAGCAAATTCAAGATAGTCTTTAAATGTTTACCATGTTCTTCTTTATTTCTGGAATAAATTAGAATGTCATCGATGAATACAATCACGAACTTATCAAGATACGGCTTACACACGCGATTCATCAAATCCACGAATACTGCAGGTGCATTAGTCAGTCCAAAAAGAATATTACTTGAATAACTCATAATGTCCTACGGTGTTCTAAAACACTGGTAATTGGAATGTCTTCCTCGCGGTTCGGAAGTTGATGATTACCAAAAACATAAATCAATCTTCCAATAAACACGTGGAACCTTTGTAGCTGTTCAATTAAGTAATCAATCCTCAGGTAATGGATAATCGATTTTTGATTTTTTCCCCCCCCCCCCCCCCCCCCCCCCCCCCCCCCCCTAACCTGTTCAGTTCTCGGTATATCAATGCACATTCGGAATGATCATCCTTTCTTCTTTACAAACAAGACCGGAGCTCCCTACGGTGACTGAGCTCGGTCGAATAAAACCTTTCTCTGACAACTTTTGCAGTTGCTTGGACAACTCCTTCATTTCGGATGGTGCTAAACGATATGGCGCACGCGCCACAGGTGCAGCACCGGGAATAAGATCAATACGGAATTCAACTTGCCTGGGTGGCGGAAAGTTCCAGGCGTATTCTTGCTGGGGAAATACGGGGAAAAATCGCAGATAACTGGAACATCTTTAATAGCTTCCTCTTTTGTTTCTTGTTCAGTCATTGAGGCTAAGAAGAGCTCATAACCCTTCTTGATTACTTTCTTAGTCTTATGCAAGACAACGATCTTCTATCAGGATTATTTCTATCGACTTCGATAACCAACATCTTAACCCTACCAGGGGATTTCTAACCTTTTTCTCTCCACACAATATAGCGGCATCATATCGTGATAACAAATCCATCCCAATAATAATATCAAAACTTCCTAGTCTTTATACCATTAAATCGATTGGAAAAGATACGGTTTATAAGATTACGTGTACCCCTATTAACATCATTATTGTACTTACTACTTTTCCATCAGCCAATATCGACTTTCATAGCTAAGTTTCTAACTCAATCTGGTTCTATATCTATAAGGGTACTTAAAATTTGTAGACACAAAAATTTTTTATCGGCACCGAATCAAAGATAAAGCAGTAGCATATCGATTATGATAAGTAAGTACCAGTAACGAACTTTACGGATCTTGCTGAGCATCCACAGCTCCCAAACTTGTAAACAGCTCCACGGTTATTTCCACCTGTCCATTCTTTTCAATTTTACGGGCAATCTCTCTTTCGGGTCCTTTTCTATTGCAATTATAAACAAGTCACATATTCTTCTGTCGAGGGCTCTGCAAACAAGCAGCCAGTCTTGGTTGCCCCATACCTTACCTACAACTTACACATTGCCAACATTCCCCAGGCATGCTTCTTATTCTTGCAACATTGGGACAAACTTCGTTTGTCTTCGGTGCAACATTGGTCATAGCTCCAGCATTAGCCCTTCTTTGGTTTTGCCGACGATTGTAATCGCGTCGGTTGTCACCACGATACCCTTCACCTTTCCTTTTTTTACCCTCAGAAGCCTCATCAGTCTTGTCTTGTATTATTTGTCCCATGAGCTGATAAGCCATACGGACAGCCTCATCAATACCAGCAGGCCTCGATGATGTCACATCACCACGTATATTCTTCGACAACCCTTCAAATTTACTGCCCTCCACTTTCACCTGTCAGGCTTCTACCATTCTAGGACACTACAAGGCCAATTCTTGGAATGGGTTTGTATACCATATCAATATAGTCCCTTTTTACTTCAAGTTATTACTATTCTTGCATCCAGCCTTTGCAACACACTTCGAGGACAAATTCCTTCGGTATCACATTTCTCAACTCAGTCTTTGAAGTACCATTAGCAGCATCAATACCCTGGAAGCAATCCTTCCATTCCACCAAGTCATTTGCACGACCTTAGAGAGTAGCGTTGCAAATTTCACCTTATACCTTTCCTTGCAATCAACTGATTCGAAACTACAGATTCTATTCTCAAACTATGACATAATCCCACGGCACCCTCGGTGCCTTTAAAAGGGTGTGGGGTCACAATTCATGGAATGTTACGTATGTACATCCAGTAATTTTGGGAGCTCTCGCCGGTCTTGCACCACCAACTTCCCGCAACACTCCGGCTCCAGCACCACCGGCTCCAGCACCACCGGCTCCAGCACCACCGGCTCCAGCACCACCGGCTCTAGCACCACCGGCTCCAGCACCACCGGCTCCATCACCACCGGCTCCAGCACCACCGGCTCCATCACCACCGGCTCCAGCACACTGGCTCTTAGCATCCACCGGCTCCTATCCCACAGGCTCTAGACACTCCGGCTCCGCACCACCGGCTTTATCACCACCGGCTCAGCTGATCATATTTTCCATAATTCAGCCTTATGATGCGGATCTTGTTCCCATAATATGTACCTCGTGCATACGTGCCTCAGACATAGCTTTTGGCGGCATGATCCTGTTACAACACAAATCAAATCATAATGAGTATTCATTCGATAATTGTTTTAAGCAAGAAGGAAAACAATTTAGAAGAAACAAGAAAAAGTAAGGTAACAAAAAACAAACATAGAATTAGAACCAAAGATAGTCATTTCATTAATCACAAACAAGTTTCAAGTTGCATTGTCATACATTACATGTTACCATCTCATTGCTATACATATACTCCAAAAGACCTAGTTCTATCTAACTTAAACATCGCAGTTTAGTTGTGATTACATAGATACTACAAATGATAAATAATCCTTTTAGAGTCACTAGGTGGTCCAGTGGCTCGGAAGGTCTCCTCGGTCCATCAGATGTAGAGTTCTTTCGATTTTTTCTCAGGTCGCTCGTAGGTATCTCCATATCATATGGCTTGGCTTCGGAACAGGCCCCGAATACGATAACATATACCAAGTAAAACAACTCTATTCTACACTCGGGACCTCATGGCAACCTCCGTGCTTAGTAGTCTCACACTCCATACGAGCCAATACCAAAACTTAGTCCAGTCTCAGCCCTATTCTTTTCTTCAATGTGGCAGTCTCCCCACTCTCCAATACATTTCCCAAAACACGCTCGGCATCCTCCAAATCATGAATAAGCAATTCTCTTTCTTCTTCTCCAATAGTGTCCTTATATTAAAGAAGAGCAATCTTAGCTTAACATGTATCCCACTTTGCATCCATCTCTCTAGTTCGAGCACGTGACGCCTCTAAATTACGCCTCAGGGCCCACGATGCTAAACCTTCAATCATTAGATGAGTCACGAGCAGAAGATGATTCACCCATCTCAAATAGACATCTCGGTAGGTACGAGTGGCATAAGGCTTTTGGTTAATGGTCCCAACAGTAGCCTCGGATGCAACATCGACCTTCTCGTCCTCTGACTCAGAATTAGATGACTCATCGAATCAGGTGGCACAGAATCAGATGACACATCTCCAGGTGGCGGGGTTTTGTCAAACTCCACCTCATAAGGAAATATCAACTCGGCATCGTCATCAAACTCAATTTCAACAACTTCCTCTTCAAGATCATAATCAACTAAATCAACATCATCGGGAATGTCAACCATTTCGTTGGGATCATGGACATCCACAACTTGATTCGGCTCAGGAATAACTGGGTTTACTTCGGGAATAACATCGACATTATCGTTAAGGGTGATTAGGGTTCTCCATGACAATCCACGTCGTATAAATATCTCGTATCAGTATTAAAAATAATTATCATAAAATAATTTACAACATATATATAAATTCATATATATATCTAAATAAAACTTCTCAATCCGGTCTTGTCGGTAATTCGGAGATTCTTCTTGCACCGTTATAGTCAAAAGATTTTTTTTTTTAAAAATATTTTGTAAAAATTTTCTTTTTGAAAGAAAAAAAAATCTTTTGTTCTCTACAACTTAAGCTCTTGATACCAAACTGTAACACCCTCAATTTAGCGTCATGTCAGCGGAAGGGTCCAATGGTGTTACGTCATAGCACAATAACTCAAATCATAGAAAACGACTTAAAAGAGACGTTTTAAGAAAGTTTCATTCATTCGAATAATTTAAAGTTTTCATCACGGGTCCCAAACAAGTTTCATAGTATCATACAACATTTTACAAAACATTTTGAATGAATAATT
>BQNB010058717.1:2292-37641 GCA_026074375.1 Tanacetum coccineum
TTAAACACACCTTAACTCGTATTTCTTTGAGAATCGTCCAATATGAAGCAACCCTCCACGAAGAACACTAAGCTTTAAAAGCTTATAATTCGAACTAGGAGCTTGTATTAGCCACGAAATTTGTAACACTCTAACCTTTTGATGTGTAGAACAAGTAGAGAGCAAGATTAACAAACAATAAGCCCAAAATCAAAAGTGAGCCGTGGTTTTTTTTTCTTCAAAATGAGCCACGAAATTTGATTCTTTTAACCACACAAATCAATCACGAATCCAACTAGGCTCTGGTACCAATTGTAGGATCGTTTATTTCATAACACGGTGATGATTCTTGTGATTGGGCTAGTTTCTAGAGAGAGAAACACATGAGAGAGATTTTCTAGAGAGAGAGTGTATGTGTTTAAAGTGAAAATGAAATTGACTAGCTTGCCTCTTCCAAAGTTGGAAGAGGCTTATATAGTTCTTACAATATACCAGGTATTAGTACCCGGCTTAATACTGAAAATCATACTATTAACTATTAAACTACGAGCTATAATAAACAGTAAATATACGGGGTGACCGAGTCTTTTACTCATATCTAACAGGAACCGATCTTCGTCACGAGATCGATCTCTATACTTGGTCCTGGTCCCCTGAGAGTAAGTATCGCCATACGATTCTTCGACGCCCCAGAAGCGGTTTCAATTCGGGGATGTTCCCTACTGAGGGAATGACCTCTACTGTGAGAGGGGTCTCTCAAGCCCGTCCTGCTTGGCCTGGATTTTGTTGCACTTGGCGAGTAGGTATCACTGAGTCGTTCGTGCACGCTCTTCCTTCGGTGGCTCAAGCGGTTAAACACGTTTCTGTCATCGCGTTTCTCGCGACCGTGTGTCCGGGATCTCTCAGGGTAGAATCTCGTAGGTGAGTTTTTTGCCCTCGAGTTTAAGGAGTTCTCCCTTTCTCTTCGGGTTTTCTTGAAGTTTTCTCCAAAATTTAGTCTGGTTTGGACTTCTTTTCGCTTGTCACGCTGTGCCTTCTCCATAATGATCGGCATGATATCTTCGTAATGTTCTTCGCAGAAGTCCAGGATGTTCACCCTGGGTGCGGCGTCCGACGCCTTTTCCTTGTTTGCAGTTTTCGTGACAGTGGTCACAATGGGGGTTGCATTAGCCATTGCGCTCATTCTGATGAGAGTAATTCCTAGTGTTGGGTCCCACGGATGGCGCCAACTTATTGATACAAAAGTTAGGTTGGGTCTAGTTTGACCCGAATAGGCTGCTATTCGGGTATAGAGTACCTTGTTCTTGTACCAAGTGAACTTGTTGAAGGACCCTGCACAAGGAAATAAACACCGTTAACCATATCGTGGGAGCGGATCCCACGATTAGACTCCGGCGTGAGAGTAAGTATGTGATTTTGAGAGAGTAATTGAGTGTAATTAGGGTTTGTTAGATACCTGTACCGATGATAATTGGGTTTCTTTTATAGGCTTAATACCCTTTAGGGTTTCCGTATCTTTCGGCCCAAGACGCGGCCGATATTGTAAGGATTTGTAATTATCCTGACTGATTTAAATAAGTAAAGCATATCTCTTATTTACTTAGGTATCCTATTCTTAAAGATAAATTTATGATTGTTACCGCGTCCACGGACAGGCGTGCCCGATCGCGACCCGTAGGTACGGAATGCCGTGGCCGCTATCTATGGCGCCGTAGGCCCTCGTCATTTTAGCATCTATGAAGCCTATAGTAGTATAAGTGGGCCGAGGCGGTTCACACTATACGTCATCATGTCCCCCCAGTCTAGGAGACGCGGCCTTGGTCGGGACCGCGGACACGATTGCTAGACTGAAATGTATAAAACCGTCGGATGATGCAGAAAAGAACCATCAAAAACTGATGTGGGACCCCCCCAGCGCAAAATCAGAAGGTACCCAATTAATATGAGAAAACGGCAAAATACGGCTAAGTGTTGGGATCAGGTGGACCCTCGAAACTGTTTCATCTTCCTCCGAAACCCTAATCGTCCAAAAAATTAGTGGAGGACACGTGGCAAGCATCCAACTAGGCACGAATACCAAAGACATGGTATATATATAGGCCCAACGATGACTGTTCACAATATAATCTTCAAATCAAACTGCCATTTTCACACATTATAGCCGCACACATTTACATATTCCCACGGAAACACGTCACACCAGGTTAGTACACAACGTTATTTTATAAAACTTATTAAAAATGGGTAGGGATACCGTACAACTCGAGACCGCCGTGTCAACCATCTCCCAAGAGTATCTGCTCGAGTTTACCTCGGAGTACGGCATATCAGAGGGGCTGCACCCAGAATTGCCTGGTCGGGGGGACATGGTCGTAGATTTTCCGGAGAGGAAAGTTGGTATGTACACCAAATTTTTTGAGTTTGCCAATTTCCGCATCCCCATATCGCAGTTTCTTTTTTATATACTTGGTCACTATCAAATTCACTTGTCACAACTGTCAGTAATAGGCACAGCAAATGTGTCATTCGAAATCCATTGTCGCTTTTCCTAAAAAATAATCTCGTTATCGTCAGTGAATTTGTTCGTTCTTTTTCTGTGTTTTTATTTCCACTTTTTAATTCTGGGTGGATGTCGTTTAGTAAACGACCTGGAAAAGAATACCCCGCGGTGTTACACAAAACCCCTGGATTCCTTGAAGAATTGGAACAATATATTTTTTAGGTGGATGAGAAGGTATTCCCCACCGTTGTGGAATGGCGTATTAGCGCTCCGAAGGATGGAATGCCTGTAGAGGGCACGTATTCCGTGGAGGACGTGGCGCTGTTGAACACACGCCGGACCCCGATCCAAAGACAGCCGGAACTCCTATTATGCTTAGTAGGACTGAGTCGTAGATACTTCCTAGGAGATGATGTGTATCCCACGTTTCTATACGACGACGGCCGGGGTGGGTGTTTATATTTTTACCTTAAGTTGCTCGTAAAAGTCAGAAGATATACTAACTGTTTGCGTTTTATTGTAGAGATGGATCTGTTTAACTTGATTAGTGCCCCAAATCCTGCCGCAGTAAAGACCGAGACTCGCCCGCAGGTCGCGCATGAGGTGCCGCTATTAAATACCACCGCAAGTCGGGTTATAGACATGGAGGACGTAGTTGCGACGTCGACCTCGTCAGGGACACCCTCCGCCATGGAGAAGTCACCATTAGACTTTGCAAACGAGGATCCGCCTCTCACAATTACCAATAGAGGCGAGACTGAGAACCCAGTTCCTGTCGAGGCCTCCCAAGAGGATCTTCCTGCAGAGAATCCAACGACCACGGAGGTCGTTCCAGAAGTTAACCTGGAAAAAGATGTAACAGTGATGGGGGCTCTGGTAAACAAAAGGCGTCGCAAAAGAGACACGAGTGAGATGGAAACGAATGCAACACCCAAAGTACTAAGGACAGATCATGCTTCCGTCCGCCATGAGTCAATGATTCGCGGAGGGAAATCCCTAGCTGCCATGGGAGTAGGCGCAGACATTCCTTCCCCTATGCCCGCACAACAAAGTATGAGTGACCCAGATCCACTATCATATGCACGGCCGCAACCAACCCATGAGCCCGAGATTGCCCAGTAAGTGATTCTATTTATGCCGTTGCTGTTATTTATTGTTTTTTTAAGTATGCTAATAGCCCGTATGTTTCCATTCGCCCCTAATGCAGGTCTTCGAAGGGAGCGACCATCGCAGGGGATCCAGATTCTGAGAAGTCTTCATCCTTTACATCCTTTGCTGGGTCGCCAGGCGGTATATATCAGCTGGGAAGGGGTATAACCAACAGCTGCCACTTGGACACCCCGGGTGCATGCCAAGTCGCGGTCGATCATATGGTGCCGCCAGGGTATTTTTCGGAGCTGGGCCACTTGCCTAATGAGGAATTCTTAAATCAGTACAACGTAAATCTAGCGCGGCAAGTAGCTATGGGTTCCAAGCTGCGGTTAAGGTTTGAACAAGAGGTTCGACTGTTGAAGAAAGCCAAAGAAAAAGTAGCCAAGCGAGATCAGAGAATCCATGCGCGAGAGGAAAAGATAAAGAAACTGGATCAGGAAGTCAGATCTCTAAAGGTTGTGGATACAGAAGTGCAGGGCCTCCGTAATCAAACAAGGAATCTAGAGACCCCGCTGGAGGCCGAGGTTGACATGAAGAATGCCGCGGAGGCTAATAGTGCGGAATTAACCAAAGAGTTGGAAAGCCTCCGCGCTAAATTTTCAGACCTTCAAGTAAATAACAATCAACTGTCTCAGCAGGTGGCTACCCTTCAAGCTCAGGTTACGGGTAAGGAACAAATAAAGACTACTTTTGAAGAGTTTAAGAAGCGTGAAGATGACAAAGTGGAGAGGCGCTGTGCAGAAATGGATGCACGTCTGGATGAGATGAGCATAGACTTTAATGAGGAGTTGTATCCTCACATGCTTACAGCCATGGCAGGCCGCCGATGGGTTATCAGACGCAGTCTAGGCTTAGCCATAATGAAATGTGTGAAGTCCACCAAACTGAGGCAGGCGTTTGCTAATGTCGTGTCCGCTGGGATTGCTAAAGGCATGAGCGAGGGACTTAAACATGGGGTGGAGCATGGAAAGGCCTAGTTGGATTTAAAGGTGATTGAGGTGTACGACCCTGAGGCCGGCGCCAAATATGTTGCGGCCCTTCATGCCCTAAAAGACTTAAAATATCCTCTAATTGATCATCTGGAGAAACTTAAGGACGCCCCCACAGATTTGATTATGGCGTCCTTATACTTAGAGAGTGATGTGGGGGAAGAAACTCCTCAGTGGATCTGCGAGCTCCGTCCTAGTTCCTCCCAACTAAAGATTCCTATGTATCCGGAGGTACGTGATCCCAGAGATCCATGGGCTGTTAAAGAAGAAATGATGTTGGAAGACGCCTTTATGGCAAACGTAAGTCGTGCTGAGAAGAATAAGAAATGCCGGGTTGTATGCCGCACTCATAGGATCGGGTCCGCGCATCACCCTAAGTCTGACGGCATTCCAGTGTTTGTACCTACTGTTGCTCCTCAGGGTCTTGTTATTCTATTGACAGATGCTGCTACACAGACAGAGATAACTAAAGACGAGGTATCTCCTTGGTTGATTAGATCCAAGTCTATGCCGCCTATGTATAATTTGGATTTGCCTTGAGCCGTAGTGCCGCCTGTGGCACTTTGATATTTACTGTCTTTTAAATGTAATATTCCCATGGATGTCCGTGGGCAACAATTTTTTGTAAGTGGATAACTTAATTATCATTGATGTATATATATGGCACGTTTAGTGACTTACGTGCTACTATGGGAGTCTTTCTGTTATGAACTATTATACGACCTTAGGTACACAGATTAAAGATACAGAATCTGTGGCCACTGGGGTTGCAACCCTCTTACGCGGCAAGCAATTATTAGGGTAATTATCCTATAAACATCCGGAGATAATCACAATATCATGCATTCATGGAATGACAAATAATGACAAAAAAAGGTAACTTAGAAAATTTTCAAAATAGAGAAATCGTAGGATTAGCTAGGCCCTGCGGAGTTTTACGAATACCTTAAGAACAAAAAGTTAAAAGATACATGGATTACTTTTATTAGGGGTCCTAACGACAATGAGGGTTCATCAATGCATATGTTGCAGCCTATAGGTGGCATTTCTTCACCTAGTGCTTAGCTTATATGCTCCATCACCTAGTGCTTCCGTGACCTCATAAGGACCTTCCCACTTTGGTCCAAGTTTTCCACTGGCTACAGCATGACTTGCGTCATTGTTACGATAAACAAAGTCTCCGGGTTTAAAAGCAACACCGCGGACCCTAGCATTGTAATACTTTGTCATCTTCATTTTGGCCTTGGCCTCACAGATTGTTGTGCGCTCTCGCTTTTCTTCCAGTAGATCTAAATTTAGTCGTAGATCTTCATCATTATGTACAGTGTCAACTGCCACGGTGCGGTAGGTGGGCATTCTAATTTCCACAGGTATGACGGCTTCCGTCCCATAGGTCAAGGAAAAAGGGGTATCACCATGACTTGACTTAATCATCGTGCGATGGGCCCATAGGACATGGGGGCGTTCCTATGTCCAATTCTTGTTTCCTTTGCCCAGGCGTGCCTTGATTCCTTCACCCAAGCTCCGGTTTGCCCTCTCTACAAGTCTATTAGACTGCGGGTGTTTCACTGAGGCGAATCGATGTGTGATATTCAATTTGTCACACCAATCTTTAAATGGGTTGTCGCTGAACTGTTTGCCGTTGTCTGAGACTATTTCTTCTGGGAGACCGAAGCGGCATACGATGTTGTCCCATGCAAATTTTTTCACCTGATTTCGTGTGATTGTCGCCACGGCTTTTGCTTCTATCCATTTCGTGAAATAATCCATTGCGACTATTAAAAATTTGACCTTACCTGGTCCTTCCGGGAAAGGACCAGCTATATCAATTCCCCATTTGTAGAACGGCCACGGGGCCGTGATTGGGGTTAGCGAATGTTGAGGGTTTCTTGGTACGGGATGATGTATTTGACAATCGTTGCATGTACGTATCATTTCTCGTGCGTCCCGATGCATTGTTGGCCAATAATATCTCAGCTACATAGCCTTGGCTACCACCGATCGCGGTCATGCGTGCATACTGCACGACCTCTCATGGATTTCTCGGATTACATAATCCTCTTGAAGTGGTCCGATACACCGTAGCCATGGTTTCAGAAATGACCGCTTGTAGAGAATGCCTTCTAACAATTCGTATTGTCTGGCCTTTATGCGAAGTTTGCTTGCCTCCTTTCTATCACTAGGAAGAATCTTATCTTTCAGGTATTCTATTATCGGTGTCATCCATGTTGTTCCCTCTTCTTCCACTACCGTGGCTACTTCCTCCTCGTGTATGGATTTTTCTTTGAGTATCTCCACCAAGACCTGTTTAGATAAATATGCAAAGCTGGTTGACGTAATTTTGCTCAGGGCATCTGCTTTCTTGTTTTTGCTTCGTGGTACTTGGCTTATAGAAAAGCTAGCAAAGCCGTTGACCAGGCTTTTGACCTTCTCCAGGTATTTGATCATATTTTGTTCTTTAGCAACGTACGCCCCTAGGACCTGGTTTGCTACCAACTTAGAGTCTACACTTACACGCACATTGCGTACCCCCATCTGTGCTGCAATCCGGAGGCCAGCTATCAGTGCCTCATACTCTGCTTCGTTGTTAGAGGTTGTAAACTAAAACCTTAGCGCGTAGGTGAACTCCGTTCCTTTCGGGCTTGTCAGTATTAAACCGGCACCAGATCCATCTATACATGATGATACATCCGTGAATAGTGTCCACGGCTCTTGCAGAATATCCGCCGCTGGTGTTTCTGGCAAGTTCTCATCCGGGTTCTCTACGAGAAAATCTGCTAGGATCTGTCCTTTTATAGACGTCCTTGGCCGGTAGGTGATATTGTGTTCTCCTAGCATGATGCTCTAATTTTGTAATCTTCCTGCCACGTCGGGACGCGACATTATTTGCTTGATGGGTTGGTCGGTAACAACTACAATAGGATGCGCTTGGAAATACCTCCGCAATCTTTTAGCGGTAAAAACCAATGATAGGATTAACTTTTCCATTGGGGAGTAGTTTAGATCGGGACCCTGTAAAGTGCGGCTTACGAAGTAGACTGGCGTCTGAACCGTGTCTCTTTCGGCCATCAAGACCGCGTTAACAGCTCCATGAGAGGCGGCCAAGTATACAATCAATTCTTCCTTTGGTTTTGGTGCTACCAGCAGGGGTAACTCTGACAAGTGCTGATTTAGCTTCTTGAAGGCTTATTTCGCTTCTGGAGTCCAATGAAAGTCACTCTTTTTAATGCACATCTTCAAGGTTTTAAATGGCGGCAAGGATTTTCCTGCTGACTTGGAGAGGAACCTGTTCAGACTAGCCAACTTCTCATTGAGGCTTTGGACCTCTTTGATTGTCCGTGGGGACAGAAGTTGTAGCACAGCTTCTGTTTTATCAGGGCACGGTTTTATTCCTTCCGGGCTAATCACGTACCCCAAGAACATTCCTTCTCTTGCCCCAAACGTATATTTTTTAGGGTTGAGCTTCATGTTGATTCTTGGTAACGTCCGGAACGTTTCATTAATGTCTCTTATCATCTCCTCTTCTACGTGACTTTTAATAACTAAGTCATCAACATATACTTCCATGTTCCGACCAACTTGGCCATCGAAGGCTTTGTCCACCAGTCGCTGGTATGTGGCACCAGCGTTCTTGAGGCCGAAAGGCATTTTTGTATAGCAATATACACCTTGGCTGGTATGGAAGGGCATTTTTTCTTCCTCTAACTCAGCCATCTGTATCTGGTGGTAGCCCTTGTAAGCGTCTAAGAAACACTTGAAGGGTTAGCCGCAGAGAGATTCGACTTTCCAGTCTATTTCAGGAAGGGGGTAACAATCCTGCGGGCATGCCTTGTTTAAGTCCGTGAAATCTACGCATATTCTCCAGCTACCGTCATGTTTTTTTACCATGGCTGAATTGGATAGCTAGTCGTGATAATAAACTTCTCTCATGATACCCGCTTCTACTAGTTTCTGTACCTCCGCTTGGATCGCCTTTGCGTGCTCCGGGGCCTGCCCTATTTTCTTCTGTCGAACCGGCGAATATCCTTCTCGGATATTGAGCCGATGTTCAGCTACTGATCGTGGTACTCCTGTCATGTCAGACGGTTGCCACACAAATATATCCAAGTTTTTCTTCAGGAGCGAGCATAGTTCCGTCCGTCCTTCTACGGATAGCGTCCCTCCGATTGCGACCCCCTGATCAGGGAAGTTTGGATGTAGAGCTATTTTGAAATTTTTAGGGCAAACTTCGGCTTCTTTGGGTACCTCCTTAGATGATGTGATCACTGTTGTACACTCAGCGGGTATCAAGATAGTACTACGGATAGTGACTATTCCTCCGTTGGCAGGGAACTTAAGCATCCCATGAGCCGTAGATGGTACTGCTTGGATTTCTCGTATTCCAGGTCTTTCAATGATACCGTTGTATGGCGATAGTGACCTCACGATCAGAATATTCATCCAGCTTTTGTAGCTAGAGTGGTATGCGTCCCTATTGTTACCAGAGCCTAAAGTTGTACTAGCGGCATATGGTTGTCTCCACTAAACCATGTTAGCGATACTCTTGGCGTTGTCGGGACCATTTGGTTCTTGATTTCTGGCCGGAGCTGGTTGAAGCAGTGCTCATAGAGTACTTCCGTAGAGGAACCTCCGTCTATGTACATACGGTGGATCATGTGTCCACCAATTTCCGCTTCTATGACAAGCGGACCTTTGGTCCCATCGCTGTTAGCCAGTGGTGGGAACGTAATTTCGTTGCCACAGGCAAAGCTTTGGGTCAATTTTTGCCTTGTCATTCTCTGCCACGGTTGTATCATATAAATTGCTAGGGATTTGTCTTTAGCCAGGGATTCTTTCTTTCCATTCTTTGTTTGATCTCAACCCTGCTTAATTTCTTTTATCAAGTGCGAGAGTTCCCTGCTACACACCAAAATTCTTCAAATCGCTCTCTTTTAAACTGCATGCATCGGGTCCGTGTTATGTCCTTTATCATTGTGGAAATCGCAAAACTTATTGCTGCTTCTTTTTTCTGTCGGGGTTACCATGGGCGGCTGTGTGGTTTGAATCTTTTCTGCTTCGGCCGCGGGATTTCTTTGGTCGTTCTGGTTGAGGAGAGGTAAACTTGTTAGACCCCGTTCCTTCCCTTGAGACCCCGGAGGTCTTAATTTATGGCAGAAGGGTGACGCTAGGCTTGTTCTTGTGATTTTCCGGGTAAGGTAAGTGGACCTTTCTTCTTGGAAGCGGCCGCAACTTCTCCTCGTATGAAGGCAGTGGTGACTGTCATCATTTCTTCCATGGTCTTTAGAACGTGTTCGTTGAGACGCTGTTAGTTCGGGGTTGTTGACCCCATGCATGAATCCGGAGATTCGCATGCACTCAGGAGCTCCCTTCATGCGCCCGGTTTCAACTTTGAACCGTTCCATGAAATCCTCAATGGTCTCCCCGTCCCTCTGCTTAATGTTGTTAATTTCTACTGGATCTTTTACATACTTCTGCTGCTGCATCAAATATGCTAGGAAGGCCGCTTTGAGACCCTTGTACCCATCTATGCTTTCCGGAGGAAGTTCATAAAACCAGACCCTCGCAGCCCCTATTAGGGTAGAATTGAACATGTGACACCAAGTAGGCATCGCCTAACGTTCTACCTACGCCGCGGCTTGGAAGATTTTTAAGTGGTCTTCCGGATCCCCGGTTCCGTCATAAGTCTTCACATTGTTAGGCATGCGAGTCTTCCATGAACTTTTGAAGTTACGAATTCGGGGCGTGAACGGATCCACATCCTCACAGGTCCAGGGAACGGCCAAATCGTCTTCATCTACCAGTTTTCGCCTTTTCGTCCTTGACTTCCAGTGTCCTCCGTTGCTGGTGTTGCTTTCAGATCTGTTGGATGATGGGGATTCACTTCCCCTCCATCTTTTTATGCTGCGGAATTGATCTTAGTCACGAGATCGATCTCTATACTTGTTCTTGGTCCTCTGAGAGTAAGTATCGCCATACGATTCTTTGACACCCCGGAAGCGGTCTTTATCTCGGGGATATTCCCAACTGAGGGAATGACCTCTACCGTGAGAGGGGTCTCTCGGTCCTCACGTCCTCGCTTGGCCCGAATTTGTTATGCACTTGGGCGGTAGGTACCACTGGAGTCTCTCGTGCACGCTCTTACCTTCGGTGGGCTCAAGCTGTGTAATCACATTTCTGTCATCGGGTTTCTCGCGACCGCGTGTCCGGGATATCCCTGGGTGGAATCTTGTAGGCGAATTTTCTGCCTTTGAGTTTAAGGAGTTCTCCCTTTCTCTTCGGGTTTTCCTAGGGTTTTCTCTAAAATTTAGTCTGGTTTGGACTTCTTTTTGCTTGTCACGCCGTGCCTTCTCCATAATGATCGGCAGGACGTCTTCGTAGTGTTCTTCGCAGAAGTCCAGGATGTTCACCCTGGATGCGGCGTCTGGCGCCTTTTCATTGTTTGCAGTTTTCGTGACAGTGGTCACAATGGGAGTTGCATTAGCCATTGCGCTCATTCTGATGAGAGTAATTCCTAGTGTTGGGTCCTACGAATGGCGCCAACTTGTTGATACAAAAGTTAGGTTGGGTCAGGTTTGATCCGAATAGGCTGCTATTCAGGTATAAAGTGCCTCGTTCTTGTACCAAGTGAATTTGTTGAAGGACCCTGCACAAGGAAATAAACACCGTTAACCTTATCGTGGGAGCGGATCCCACGATTAGACTCCGGCGTGAGAGTAAGTATGTGATTTTGAGAGAGTAATTGAGTGTAATTAGGGTTTGTTAGATACCTGTACCGATGATAATTGGGTTCCTTTTATAGGCTGAATACCCTTTAGGGTTTTCGTATCTTTCGGCCCAAGACGCGACCGATATTGTAGGGATTTGTAATTATCCTGACTGATTTAAATAAGTAAATCATATCTCTTATTTACTTAGGTTATCCTCTCTTAAAGATAACTTATGAAGTTACCGCGTCCACGGACAGCGTGCCCGTAGCCGCAACCCGTAGGTCCAGAAGGCCGTGACCGCTATGCATGAGCCGTAGGCCCGGTAACAGCTACGAAGCCCATAATAGTATAAGTAGGCCGGAGCGGTCCATACTATACGTCATCATCGGTAGTTACCGATACTTTTTCATATTTTTAACAATTTTCTTTCATTTAACTTTTGATATTTACTTATTACTATCCGTGTTGAACACGGGTTATGAGTAGTTACTATATAGAATAAAGAATAGTCTCGTATTCGAGTAAAGAAAATTATAAGGCACAATTCTCCACATGTCGATAACTTAAACGAGTAAAGGACCCACACGGACATGATGAAGCAAAGGGCAAAATAGTAAAACAAAAATTTCTAAAAAATACAAACTACTACGAGTAGCAAAGAGATAAAACCAATAGAATATACAAATTGAGCACAAGAATAAAGACCATTATTTATTCTTTATTTTGACCGTTTTCTCTCTCTATCTTTATCTCCAAAACAAACACTCGTTCGGTGGGTGGTGGGGATTTCCAGAAAAATCATCTCTCTCTCTCTCTCTACCCGCCATGGCTGCTAATAATTCAGGTTCATCATCTTTTAATCATTATTTTTAATTTTTTTTTTTTTACTTTTATTGATCTAAAATTTGGTGCTTTTTGGATCTTGTTTTGTTTTTATAAGGTTTCTTGTTGTTTTGAGTTTGGTTATGTGTTAAAGATGGGTTTTTTTTAATAAGGGTTTTGATCTTTTTGTGATTGTTGATCTGGGGTTTACTTGTTTGGTTTCTAAGGTTTATGGTTTCATATGACTATGTAATTTATGGGTTTTTCATGTATTGATTTATGGTGTTATTGGATTTTGATGATTGAGCAGTGGTGGTTATTAATATTATGTGAAACAAACATAAGAGATATAAATGATCAAGTACCCCTTAAGAACTACAGGAACGCGTATACATAAATTTGAAGATCCTTGATTGCATATATCTTATTGCACGCGCTACCTTATTCTATACAGAGAACTAAACTGATAAATAAATTTTCCTATGGATATCATATACCAGTTATTTTTAACTCGATCACGGAAAGTGTATAATTAGGGACGAATGCATAAGATTCTTTATCATGCTGGCATGAGTTTTAATAGTCTTTGTTTGCAAAAACAAATGCATTTCTGTTTGAATAATGTATCATATTATCTATAGAGGATTACTGCGTATAATCAGCTCATTTAGACACCAAGCGTAAGTTATACTTTCGTTACTTACTCCATACAACCCTCTATATCCAAGCAGAAGATATTTATGAATTCACATTTTAGAGACGGAAATTTAGTTCAAACACGGATGGCGTAGAATTAGGGAGTGAAAACATAAGATTCGTTTTGTGTAACCATGGTTTCTGACCAACTAATCTACGGGGTTTGAACCCACCGCCACACAGATTCAAACGAGTCTCCCTTTGAGGAGGTTGGCATGGCCACTTTAAAGGTTTTTGCACGTTGTTTGCCCCTGAATTTGGGACCTCCCACATTTTAGTGATGTTGGTCACAAGCCTTTTGCCACTAGGCCATCCTTGAGTCGTTGAAAACATAAGATTCTTGATTATGTTGGCTTGAGTTTTACTAGTCTTTGCGTACAGAACCAAAAGTGTTATATATTTTGTAGCCTTATCTTATTCTATAACGTATCTTATGTTTTCTGAGGGTGCAGTTGATAAAAAAAAATCCTCTTACACAACCCGCTATATCAAACAGGACTTGATGAGAACAAAACAAACAGCCCTTCAGTGACCTAATTGTTTTGATCTATCAATCTAGGATTGTTGTATTTCAGATTCTGGAATGCAATCTAAAAGTACTTCAACTACAGTATAATATTCTTATCTTGATATTGACATGATGAATTGTGCTCTTACACTTCAGGAAGTGGTCCACCTCCTAAACCATGGGAACGAGCTGGGTCGTCATCTGGTCCTGCCCCTTTCAAACCGGCATCTGCTGGTAGCACAAGTGATGTAGTTGAAGCTTCTGGAACAGCCAGACCAGGTGAAATCGTTCCCACAAATAATACAACTGCAGCTGTAAACGCAAATACACTTGGGAGACCCGTACCTTCTAGGCCATGGGAGCAACAACAAACATATGGAGGTAACTACTATTTCATCTTTACACTTGATATAGGCTAGGTGGCATTCTTGTTCGAAATCTACTGTCCGTAACCAAATTTTCTATACCAAACAAACCATTTATGTTTCACTAGATCTTGATTTAACATTAATCTGACCCCGGTTGTCTAGTTAGAATGATGACGTATAGCTTATGTGTCGGTATGTTTGACCTTGTTGGCTTTTTTATGACATGGCTTCAGGACATCGTTTACCCTAAATGGTTACCATAATTTGAATATTTTTTAAACCTAAGGTCTTTTTTTGAAAAAAAATGTTCTCTGGGATAAAACTTTGACAAATATTGGCTATTTGTTTACACAAATTGCTCTACTTATAGATGACCGATATTTTTGTATGCAATTTGCTCTACTTATATTTATCAAGGCATTGGTAATATTCTTATTTCTTTAGCTGTATGTTTATATTCCTCTTTTTTTTCTTTTTTCTTTTTCTAACTGAATTATTTACTAATATTATGTCTCAGGTGCGGGTTATGGCTCTGGTTTGGGGTACAATTCTACTCTTGGGACTGGAGGTTATGGTTCTTATGGTGGAATGGGGTCCTATAATAGTGGTGGGTTATATGGAAACAGCATGTATAGAGGAGGCGGCTATGGTGGTGGTCTTTATGGAAGTGGTGGCGGTATGTACGGTGGAGGAATGTATAATAATAGTTATGGAGGCATGGGTGGTATGGGGGGCATGGGTATGGGGGGAATGGGCATGGGTATGGGTATGGGCATGGGTCCTGGTGGTCCGTATGGTGATGATGATCCAAATAACCCGTTTGGCCCCCCTTCACAACCTCCAGGCTTTTGGATCTCATTAATGCGTGTGGTAAGTCAGATAATATTGTTTCTCACACACAAGTTTGTTTGTTTGTATTTCTGAAACAGTCAATGTAGTGGCATGTGGACGTCCTTAAAGAGGCTCGACCCAAAAGGGTTTTATGCTCAATTAACAATTGGGTTGAGGGTTAATTGGTTATTTCATTTCCGTTTGATGAACCTATCTAATGGTACAATTGATTCTTCTAATCTTATATGTACATGTCTGCAGATGCAAGGATTTGTAACTTTCTTTGGCCGTGTAGCGATGCTTATAGACCAAAATGCTCAGGCGTTTCACATGTTCATGTCTGCTCTTCTTCAGGTATTTGCATGCTTTATTTTTACCATATTCTTCTGTGATCATCGTCAAAGAATAGAGCTGGTGCTTTAATTAGAGGTGGCAATTTTGAACCATCTGATGGGTCTATTGGGCCAAAATAATGTTTCTATAGCTAATATGGTCTATGACGTCATGATAAAAAAATATAAAAACTAAGTTTGGAGAGAAGGGTTTATGTACTTATCTCCTAATGTTAATGGTATTTGCAGTTGTTTGATCGCTCAGGATTATTATATGGAGAGCTAGCTAGATTTGTATTGCGAATCTTGGGTGTTAGAACAAAGCCTAACAAGCTTCAACCCCCTGGACCTAATGGACCCCATGGTCCTCATAATCAAATCGGCCCTCATAATCAAATTGAGGGACCTAAAGGTGCACCCGCTGGTAACTGGGATGGTGTATGGGGAAGCAATTGATCTTTGTAATAGTCACCATGGACAAAACAAACAGAAAAAGGAAGGATCCATTCTGCTTATGGAACAACTAAGGAACGTCAATCATCTGTATGAAATCAAGGGAGTACGGGTGAGAATTGTGATGCTGATTGGCTGTATAGATATGGTATTCTCTGTATTTGGAGATGCTCTTTTGCGTGACATAGTTGTTCTTTTTATCTCTATGTAGTAGTATTGTATTGGAAAGTGTTGCCCCTAAAGGAGAATAAGAATGTAACAATGAGATTTCAAGCCATCTTTAAAGTATTGGTAAAGTTTCTGGTCTCCAATCTGCATGTTTCAGATGAACTCATTGTGCTCGTCTATTATCGTCCTTTGGTAGAGCAAAATTTGATTCAAGTGTTAACCTGGTAAAAACCAATCTGTGTGTGTTAAGTACAAGGGATCATATTGGTATGGTGTTATCTTGGTTAGTAATAAATAAAGAGCTTGTTTTTGTAATTTTGGTGGTTGTAGTAAGTCAACACGTTATGTATCTAAGTTGTGGTGTACTCGATATTCATCTCAAACCTTTTGATTTAGCATCTTCAGTCTCCTTGATAGGCCGAACTGAGTCATGTTCATTGATTTGAGCCTTCTGAACTAAGTCATGTTCATTGATTTGAGCCTTCTAGACTACACGCTAGAGATGGATTGAAAGGATTAAACTCGTAAGCATGCACCACTGAATCATTACTTTACAACATAATTATGAAGATAAGGCATATCTGAGTTTTAGGTACAGAGAAATACTACTTTCTTACGGTAGAGCAATTACACTTGGAAAATAAGCATGAATGAATCAAAACGATCTTGTGTATCATCTACTGAACTATCAAAAGTCTGGTCGAAAGAGATGTTTCGGCATAAGACACATGACTTCTTCAAGTTTAATCTCGCCATATCCGATCTTGCAACCTTACACAATGTAACGGTTTATTATCGTTTCATATTGCAGCTCCAATGTAATACAATCATTTTCATGTGGCGGTTCATATTGCATACTTTGTCCTGTATAGTTTAGGCCGTAACCCAACCCTTTTCATGTGGTGATAAGTTTCACTACCATTGTGGCGTTTCATATAACACAGTGACGCGATGGCTTTATGCAACAATTCGTTGTTCGTGTGATGAAAAAAATGATGGAAAAAGAGAAGCACCATGAAGAAGACGTAGAAGTTGCATCTTCCAACAACTTTGATACAATTTTTCACTTTAGCATTTAATCAACAAGAAAAAGATAAAAGTGAAGATAAGTTCATGTGCAGGTTGATGTCAAAAATTACGAGGATGATAGATTTCAAAGTAAAAATGAGTATCTAGACTTCTAACATTTAATCAAATCAGTTTGTTTGTGCTTTACGTAGACGTGCGCAAATCTATTAACCAGATCGGTTCGGTTTGAGTCAAACAGGAACCAGTTTCGGTCAACACGGAGCCGAAACCGGTTTGCCCAAATTGGAACCGGTTTCTTACCGGGTTGAGCCGAAACCGGTTTGCCGGTTTGGAACCGGTTCGGTTCCGGTTAACCACTAAAACCGGTTTAACCGGGTTTTTTTTTTGTTATCGATTAACCTTCAACTTTTATTGAATACAAACCATAATATTACATAAACGAAATACAACATAAAGAAAATACATAAAGGAAATACAACAAAAGATTAGGATATACATCACTAATTAGTAGTAAGTGTAACCATGTGACATTGACCCTCCCTCTCCGGTTTTGGTCATCTTCGGCTCCGTGCTCACTCAATATAATCACGACGGTTGTTCTCCAGAAGGACAAAGAGCATCGCTACAGCATTAATGCTAATTTCTGATCGGTATGTTGAGTGGCTTCATTTTCGTCTGAACCTGTCATTAAGACACTTCTTCACGTCTAAGGGTAGTTCAAGAGGAGATGTGTCTTGTTACGATCCTGAGCGTCTAAGTGATCATTCCAAGCCATGCACATCTATAAAGACTCAGGAGTTAGTCTGGTTCTTCGGATTAGTCACAACCTACCACTGTTGTAAATTGATGATTTCAGATGATACGAAGAAGCTTGGACACTTAATTTATCCATGGGCCATGCGGGATAGTACAGGAAACTGATTTTCCTTTGATTCCATAAACCCCCAATACTCATAAGAGCAAAGTCCTTGGGCTGAAGTCCTGAGACAAAATCTGTTTTGAGATATTGCTCATACTCGGAGGACATTGTAGGATCACCCCTTGACTTCTTTTTTTTATGTTGGGTTAAACCTTGTAGCAAACGAGCATAAGGATCACGAGTCACCCCCGATGAAGAACCCCCACCACTTGTTGATTGAGTCTGGTTAGTACCATATTTTGAATAATACATATTATACAAACCTTGGAAAGATTCGTGAAACCAATCCAATGACCTAGTTGCAACCATCATCTTCAAATACTCCCAAGTCCCTATTAGATTATCAATAAGATAGTCTACCCGGTTACATAAAAACAGGGATCTAAAGCGAGCTGCTCAAGTATTGATCGATGGATGTTTTCAAAATACTTCTTAAGTTTTTTCTTCATTGGTTGTAACCACTACATGACAACACCCCCCCTCCCTCTAGTTCTAAATTGATATTTGCAAACTTATGAAAAAAAGCTGTTGAAGTTACCAATGGAGATGTTGGGTTAGTAAAACCCCCGACAAAATAAACGTAGATTTTAAACAACTTCTGTAATGGGTTTAACGATCAAAAGAATCCCATATCATTCATCCGGAAATTTTTTAAACCTATTCTACATTTCTTATTGACAAAATGTCATGAAAATACGGCCAACGTCACTTTCTGTCTTTCAAACCACTTTCGAACATTCAAAAGTGGAGTTCATCGTGTATCAACGACACAATTTGGTGAATAAACAGAGAGTTTTTCTGCATTCTTACAGACTTTAATTTTGCGTTTTCGGATTTTTTCACAGATTTGAAAAACGTCTTTTTAACATTTGTTTGAAAGACTCTTTCATTTGATTAATTATGGGGACTTTAAACCAGCTTGCACAAACCAAGTTTTGATGTGTGAACACAACGGGATGTGATAAACCATACCCCCCCCTCCATTGGTGGGTCGTATTTTAAATTTTAGGTTAATCCATGGCACTTGTGTTATTTGCTAGCATCGTCCAAAGTAATTGATATTATTTTTTCTTTCAACATACCTGACATAAGGACTTTTTCAACAATATACTTCAAGTTTGAACCCCGAGTGAGCAGACGAAAAATCTTTTCTTGTTTTTTTTTTTCTTTTGCTCGTCTATTATCGTCCTTTGGTAGAGCAAAATTTGATTCAAGTGTTAACCTGGTAAAAAATCTGTGTGTGTTAAGTACAAGGGATCATATTGGTATGGTGTTATCTTGGTTAGTAATAAATAAAGAGTTTGTTTTTGTAATTTTGGTGGTCGTAGTAAGTCAGCATGTTATGTATCTAAGTTGTGGTGTACTCGATATTCATCACAAACCTTTTGATTTAGCATCTTCAGTCTCCTTGATAGGCCGAACTAAGTCATGTTCATTGATTTGAGCCTTCTGAACTAAGTCATGTTCATTGATTTGAGCCTTCTAGACTACACGCTAGAGATGGATTGAAAGGATTAAACTCGTAAGCATGCACCACTGAATCATTACTTTACAACATAATTATGAAGATAAGGCATATCTGAGTTTAGGTACAGAGAAATACTACTTTCTTACAGTAGAGCAATTACACTTGGAAAATAAGCATGAATGAATCAAAACGATCTTGTGTATCATCTACTGAACTATCAAAAGTCTGGTCGAAAGAGATGTTTCGGCATAAGACACATGACTTCTTC
The DNA here is from genome assembly GCA_026074375.1 of Tanacetum coccineum. Taxonomy (NCBI): domain Eukaryota; kingdom Viridiplantae; phylum Streptophyta; class Magnoliopsida; order Asterales; family Asteraceae; genus Tanacetum; species Tanacetum coccineum. The sequence goes on from BQNB010058717.1 coordinate 21,482, forward strand.
AAGTTTAATCTCGCCATATCCGATCTTGCAACCTTACACAATGTAACGGTTTATTTTTCCTAGCAACGTAATCGTAATATTATCGTTTCATATTGCAGCTCCAATGTAATACAATCATTTTCATGTGGCCGTTCATATTGCATACTTTGTCCTGTATAGTTTAGGCCGTAACCCAACCCTTTTCATGTGGTGATAAGTTTCACTACCATTGTGGCGTTTCATATAACACAGTGACGCGATGGTTTTATGCAACAATTCGTTGTTCGTGTGATGAAAAAAATGATGGAAAAAGAGAAGCACCATGAAGAAGATGTAGAAGTTGCATCTTCCAACAACTTTGATACAATTTTTCACTTTAGCATTTAATCAACAAGAAAAAGATAAAAGTGAAGATAAGTTCATGTGCAGGTTGATGTCAAAAATTACGAGGATGATAGATTTCAAAGTAAAAATGAGTTTATCTAGACTTCTAACATTTAATCAAATCAGTTTGTTTGTGCTTTACGATTGTTTTACTAATGGCTTAATGTGACAAATTTACGTGAGAGAAGTGTAGCTTTGATATTTAAGAACGACTGACTTTTACATTCTTCCTTTTTATGGGATATATATACTGTTTTATATTTTATTTTACACGCACCTATATCATATTGATATCCTATTTTGTCGCTTGTACAGCATAGCGTTCAAATAAAAAATTATGAGTTATGAAATGTACAATAACAAGTTTTGAATACTCACGTTTCGCTGCGGCTTGTTTCGTACCTTTCTATTTGATGCATAAAAAGCCAAGATGAGTGATAAGATGTTTGGCAAATCATTTGAAGAAATACCGTGTATATGCATAGAAAAGATATTAATAGATATCGGTAGTTGTCCGGTCGTACCCAAACAATAAGATTCCTTATAATAGACACAACAAGTAAAAGTGGTGATTCAATAATTACCAATCTATATCTCTATCGTAAGAAACACATAATTACCAATCTATATCTTTATCATAAGAAACACAATAAGCTACTCACATGTATATAGATACACTTTGAATATGTCCCTGAAACTCCTTATCTGTGCAATGAGCATATGCCTTTTTAGTCTACTCTTTGTGTGTGTGTAATTTGTAACTTGTGAGTAGATAAACAACCATAGGACTTTTAGATAAAACGAAGTCCACACCTTAATTATGCACTATTTTAATACAGTGACCTGAGTACCTGACATATACTTGTATGGTCAACTGTTAACACTTCTTGCTGTTGTTATGACCTGATCCAAACAATTTTTGTTTATGTAATTACCTAATCCAAACTACACTCTTTGTTTCTATTATATTACCTAACCCAAACAGTTTATATATTTCAGCACCAAATTTCATTCCTAAAATACTTTAGGTAATAAATGTATCATATTAATATTAAATTACACAACACAAAACGCATGAAGTACAATTTCATATATGTATAGTTTACTAGTTTGGTTTGCTAACATAAGCCATGTTAGTTTTGCCCTATCCTTCTCTCTTTGGAATGCCTGATCACATTAACTCCATTAGTCACTAATAATTAGCATTGCGCTAACGGCCCGACGTAAGTTTCCTGTTATTTTGCTGCAGGACCTACAACATGTGCATTCACTATCTTGGAGTGCGTGCATAGAGTCTAAACAAAGCAATTTCAGCTTCTGCAATAAATAAATAACAAATGGTTACACTCACAGCTTTCATCATAAAACTGACATCTCAGATGAAAAATAATTGAACACTGAACACTAACTGGTTTGCAGCTACGGTTACAAACACTTATCGCAGAATCCTAAACGTATAACTAAGGACGAATTAATTGGGGCTGCTTACTAAAAGTGGTCGGTTGTAACAAAAAAGCAATGCAAATGATAAGTGTTTCGACTTGTGTACTATTTACCGAGAGGCAATATTCGCAAAAGGAAGCAATTGTTTGTGTGGTTGTCAGTTCTGCCTATTTAAAATGAGCACATAAAATCTATGTAAAAAGGGGTTTGGACATTGTTACATAAGTAAACAAAAAAGACAATACGTGTTAGGAATACGAAATTCCTAGGAAAGTGTCAGTCGCTTCCATAGATAACTGTCGTTAGCTCGTTAAGTAATTTTTGGAATTAGTTAGCTAAAGGCCCATGGATAAACCCATGCAAGCCCAATCCCACCATCCATTGTAAGTATATAAACACCTCTCCATGCCTTGGAGAGGTGGTTGGTTGCTCATTTTTACACACATTAATATATGTTTACTTTCTCTCTCTAAGTGTTCATTCAACCCCCTCTCTCACTAAAACAATTTCTTTCCCTCTCATCTAGTATGTTATTAGATTAGTCTTCAATTGGTATCAAGAGTCATGGAGTGGTGTGTTTAGATATTGTGTTTTGTTTTGGTTCGTGTGTTTTTTCTTCAAAAAAGTGCTCGTTTTTGACTTTTTTTCTTTATTTTCTAAGCTTAAAATCCACACTAAAGGATCATCTACATAGGTAGCTTTGATCTATTATCCTTGGATATAGGTGTGTGTGCTTAGAGTCATAGAAAAATCTCTTATTTTGTGTCATTTTGGGTTCATTAGCTTTATAAAGGTCAAAATCTTGATTTTAAATTTTTAAGCTTAAAAACCTTAAAGTTTTCATTTTTCTTGTCCCTATAGGCTTAGTAACACTTTCGGTACAAAAATTTTCGGAAAACAATCGTCAAAAACGTATCTTTTTTAGTTTTGAAAAGGTGGGTTTTGAGCAATAACCGAACTAGTTCTTTTCATGTGTGTACCGATCTAGAAATTTTCAGTTACAACCGATATAGTTGTTTTCAGTTATAACCGATCTAGAAGCTTTTCAGTGACAACCGATCTAGAAGTTTTCAGAGACAACCGATCTAGTTGTTTTCAGTTATAACCGATCTAGAAGTTTTTCAGTGACAACCGATCTAGAAGTTTTCAGAGACAACCGATCTAGTCGATTTCAGTTACAACCGATCTAGTAGTGTTCATTTATAACCGATCTAGAAGTTTTCAGAGACAATCGATCTAGTCGATTTCAGTTACAACCGATCTAGTAGTGTTCAGTTATAACCGATCTATAAGTTTTTCAGTGACAACCGATCTAGAAGTTTTCAGAGACAACCGATCTAGTTGATTTAAGTTACAACCGGTCTAGTTGTTTCACAGTTTGAACCGATCTAGTTGTCTCACAGTTAGAACTGAACTAGTCAAGATCGAAACCAAACAACTCAAATTTCTAAATTATACGGTTTATCTCTTTGACTTATAAAATCCCGTGAAACATTAACGTGTTTTTCCGGTTTTGTCAAGAATTGTAAAATCCCGTGTAGTTTCAAGAATTCAAATACTTAAAAGACACCTTAATCAAACACAATTTCTTTCTACCACCGTTCGATCCGACAATAATCTTTTAACATATAGGGTTACAAAATAACCTTGAAGCTACGAATATCAAAGATGTACCTCTAACATTATGCCCTAGGACCTCCTTTTATACACCAAGGATGTAACATCCGAGAATTTTCGGAATTTTAAAGGAGATATAAGTTATTCCTAGGTTGATTTATCAAAAACGAGCAGCTAAACCACGTTTTCACAACTCGGAGAAGAAAATTGAGTGACAAGACCAAGAAAATATTCTGAGTTATCTGCTACGGAAGCAATTCAAGCTGATTGTGATATCAAGGCAACAAATATCATTGCGTCAGTTGAGGGGAGTGCGGTGTGAGAGCTCACGGGTTGTCGATGGGTGTGTTAGAGAGTGTGTGTGTGTGCTCTGTCTCTCGCAAACTCGCCTCAAGGAACTTTGGGCAAGAATTCAACTTCTCATGCAAGGAACTTCATTGACGAAACAGGAAAGAGAGTGTAAGCTTTATGATGAATTCGATAAGTTTGCTTATAAGAAGGGGGAAACACTACGTGAGTTCTACTTGAGATTTTCATTGCTACTCAATGACATGAACATCTACAATATGAAACTGGAACAATTTCAAGTGAACACCAAGTTTTTGAACACTCTTCCTCCTGAGTGGAGCAAATTTGTGACAGATGTCAAATTGGTTCGGGATTTGATACAACTAACGTTGATCAGCTTCATGCTTACTTGGGACAACATGAATTTCATGCAAATGAGGTTCGTTTAATGCATGAACGCAACTCATATCCGCTTGCTTTGGTTGCAACCCATCAGATGACCCAGTCTCCTTATCAAACTCATCAAAACTCTTACCAAAACACTCAATTTCAACCACAAGTTTCACCATATCAGTCTCTACAGTATGGATCACCTTATCAGTCTCAACAATACTCAACTCATCAATCATCAACACCTCTTTCAATCACTTTACCATCCAATGATTATCAATCATCAGTTCACCACAACGTTTATTTCTTCATCATAGCCATCCTCATTGGAATATGCTCCCACAGTTAACCAACAACCTGAATTTTCCTAACCAGACTCGGGTCTAATTGTTCCAGTGTTCCAAAAAGGTGATGATCCCATTGATGCCATCAATCACATGATGTCTTGCTTAACTGCTGTTGTCACTTCCCGCTACCCAACTACCAATAATCAGCTGAGGAATTCGTCAAACCCTAGGCAACAAGCTACCATTAATAATGGAAGAGTAACCTTACAACCAATTCAGGGGAGACAAACTTTTTTAGTTGCGGGTACTACAAGGACATACACTCCAGGAGCAAGTGGAAGCAATTCTAGGAAACAAAGGACTGTTATATGTTACAACTGCAAAGGGGAAGGCCACATGTCCAAACAATGCACTAAACCACAGAGGAAATGGGATGATTCATGGTTTAAGGATAAAGTTTTATTGGTACAAGCTCAAGCAAGTGGTCAAATTCTACATGAGGAGGAACTTGCATTTTTGGCAGATCTAGGAATTCCAGAAGGTCAAGCTACACAGACTGTCATTACTCATAATGCTGCTTATCAAGATGATGATTTAGATGCATATGACTTTGATTGTGATGAATTCAACACTGCCAAAGTTGTTCTCATGGCGAATTTATCTCATTATGGTTCAGATGCTCTTGCTGAGGTACACAATCATGATAATATGAATAATAATATGATTAATCAAGCTGTGTAGGCGATGCCGTCTTCTGAACAGTCGAATGTTGTTGAACCTACTCAGAAGACTGAAATAACCTGTGTTTGCAATATCATTCATATTCTCAGTATGTGAAGCGCGCTATCGCATCTCATCGCGCACTCGCTGTTCAGAATTCTAAGCTTCTCTGCACACCATTGCACCTAATTTTATATGTGATTTGAACAACTAAAACCCAAGTAGTTAATTGTACCAAGATAAATCTAGAAAATAAAAGTGTCAATGATACTTTAACTGCTGAGCTTGAATGATATAAAGAACAAGTTAAAGTTTTGAAAAAAGGACAAAATGTTGATTTAAGGAGTAATGATAACATTTTAGATTCAAGTGCACAGTCTGTAGAGATTGATCGTCTTAAACAAACTCTTTCTGAACATTTAAAAGAAAAGGAATCTTTAATGCATTTTTGAAGAGTTTCATATGATTTTAAGCAATCTTTATAGCAAGTATGTACCTCAAAGTCTGAACTTGATGAGCCTTGGGATGTATATGCCATTAGAGCAAAGTTTGTGATGCCTTCTTCCGCCTGAAAGCTCCAATCATAACCACCTATCCCATCTTGAACAACTAAGGCATTTCCAGGAGTTTCCACTGGTACAACCCTTCTTGGAGCATCTCCATTTCTATTCCCTTGATTCCTTGGTGCCCTACATTCTCTAGCAAAGTGACCTCTTCTGTAGCAGTTGTAACATTCAACCTTTGTCTTATCAAAGCCAAGAGTTTCTTTGCCATTGAAATTTTGATTCCTTCATGTCTTCTTTAAGAATCTTTTCACCCTTATGGTAAGTATGGCCACCTGCCATTTGAGATCCATCTATTCAAGATCATCAGTATCAATCTGCTCCAGATCTTTATTGTCTAATTGTGGACTATTAGATTGATTAGCAAAGAAGGAAAACATAACATCATCAGCATAAGTTGAGGAAGAAGCTTGTCCTTGTGAACTAGAAGTAGAAACTTCATGAGCAACATTAACTGCTTCATTAGTACTGCTAGTATTTTCTGAAGATACAAAAGCCACATTCTGAGAGTTTGAGCTTGAGCTTTATTGGCCTTTAATCTCAGATTCACACACCTTCAGATTATTATACAAATCATCCATGCTCAATGTGACTAGATCAGATTTGTTTCTCATGATTAAAGCAATATTGTTCCAAGCTGATGGTAGACTTCTCAGCAACTTCAGATTTGCATCTTCCTGAGAGATAACTTCACCATGAATTTCTAATTGGCTGATGAGTTTCTGAAACCTATCATAGGTTTTATCCAGTCCTTCAGATCTTGATGCAGTAAAATTCTTATATTGCTGCTTCAGAATGGGTTTCTGCATTTTCTTTGATTCTTTGTGGTCTCCAAACCTGGCCTTGATTGCTTCCCATAAGGTCTTTGCATCCTTGATTCCTTGAAACTTCAATATGTGCTCATCAAGAATAGCCAACAACTTAGTGCTTTTAGCTTTCAATTCATTCTTTCTTGCTAGAGTTTGTTCAGTAGTTTTGGGAGGAATGGGACCTTCAGTACCAACACTAGCTGATGCAATAGTAGGTGCATCACCATTCACAATAACCTCTCAAAGAGCATAATCAATGTGAGTAAGATATTGCTCCATTCTCATGCTCCAGAGATCACAGACTCCAGTTTTGAGTACTGGAAGTTTTAGTGCAGACATTGTTTGGGTAGTTTTTGATTATAACTCCATCTTTTCTTTGAATATGAGAACTTGTATAGATGTAGTGTTCTTTTAATTCAAAGTTTCTCAACAAGCTCTGATACCACTTGTTGATCCCTTTTTAATAGATCTTACTTAGCTTGCTAAAGCTTATTTGTGTTGGATAGATCCAAAACAACTATAGTAGAAACTATGATTGAGAATATCACAAACTATGCGGAAACTAGTTTGCAATACTAAGAAGAAAAATAAAATAGTAAACAAACTTTTACTAAACTTTTAGCCTAAATATAAAACAATCTCTCTGAATAGTGATAGGGTTACAAAATAATCTTAAAGCTACGAATATCAAAGATGTACCTCTAACATTATGCCCTAGGACCTCCTTTTATACACCAAGGAGTCCTACAAGGCTTACAATACTCTCCTAACTTATCATGATCTTTTCTATAAACAAACGTAATCTCCTAAACAAATAAGTTATACATATCTTCTTTACAAATAACTAATACTTATCTTCGTAAGTATTCTTGTTCTCCAATCAATCTTTATCTCTTCTTTGATAAGTCATTGATCTCATCTCTGTTAGCATAATCCTTCTAGCAGTAGTAATCACTCACCAGTTGTAACTGAGCAGTAGTAACTCTAAGAATCATCTTGAAGTCTTTTAATCCCAACAGCTACATTGTGTGAGTTTGTGGTTGAGCTAGATGTCCCCTTGACCTTTAATTCATAAGCCTTTAGGTTGTTAAAGAGGTCATCCAGACTCAATGTCTCAATCTCTGGTTTGTTCCTCCATATAACAGTATGCATAGTTCATTCTTATGACAACCTTCTTAAGAACTTCTGTTTGATGTCTTCTTGAGGAATAACTTCACCATGCATCTCCAGTTGACTAATTAGCTTTTAAAGCCTTTCATAAGTTTGCTCAATCATTTCTGTGCTAGATGCAGCAAAGTTTTCATATTGTTGCTTTAGAAGATTTTTCTGAGTTTTCTTTGTAGCAGTATTACCTCCAAATCTGTTCTCAATAGCATGCGTAGTGTCTTAGCATCCTTGTATGAGTTAAACTTTAATTGATGGTCATTAGGTAAAGCCATCAACAAAGTGCTTTTTGCCTTCAACTCTGCCCTTCTTTGTGCCTTCTCTTCAACACTTGTAGGAGGGATAATAGTCTCCATACCATCAACAGTTTTTGTTACTATAGATGCATTACCATTTTCTACAATCTCCTATAGAGTGTAATCAATGCACTGTAGGTACTGCTCCATCCTTATCTTTCAGAGATCATTCTCACCAGGTTGGAGTATGGGTAGCTTGATGGTTTGAGTAGATTGAGAGTCCATTGCATTTTGAAAAAGTAGATCTTATGTGTAGTAAAGTTTCTTCTTATTCAAAGCTTCTCACAAGCTCTGATACCACTTGTTGATCCCAATAGAATAGATCTTTCTTAGCTTGTATAAGCTTAAGTTGTATTGAATAAATCCAAAACAACTATGATAGAAACTTTGATTATGAATATCAAAGACTATGTGGAATCTAGTCAATGATACTAAGAATAATTTCAATGAAACAATAATAAATAAGATCAATAACAAATAGTTTACCAAATTTTCAGCCTTAATATAATACGAACACTCTTAATAGTCTTAGGGTTACAAAACCTTGAAGCTATATCAATATCAAAACAAACAATTTCTAGATATCTAACTTTATGCCCTAGGACCTCCTTTTATACACCAAAGAGTCCTAACCGGCTTACAATATTTTCCTAAGTTATCATGATCTTCTAAACAAATAACTTATACGTATCTTTTACAAAAATATCTCATACTTATCACATAAGTAATCTTTATCTTTTCTCTGATAAGTCTTTAATCTCTTCTCTGTCAGCATAAACTCTTCCAGCAGTTGTAATCTTTAAGCAGTTGTAACTTTTACACCAACCGTAGTAACTTTTGTACCAGCAACACTAACTGTATACAAGCAACATTAACTACTTAGAAAGTTTTCTTCAATCTTCATCAGCAGTACTAAGTTACACTAACAGTAGTAACTTGCAGTAGTAATATATACTAGAAGTAGTAACTTATACTAGCAGTAGTAACTAGTAGTACTAATATACACTATTGGATCCCTTACTGAATAGATCTTGAACCTTTAGCTTGCAAAGGTTTATTACTTCAGATAAATCCAAAGCAACAATAATGAAACACTGATTAAACACTATTGATTATGCAGAAACTAATCAACAATTCTAAGAAGAATAGTATTAAGCAAAAACAAGAGATCTTCTATCAAACTCACACTTTATATTATAACTTGAATCTGCCTTGATTACAAACTATGATTGCTAATTGATCTCTATAGATCTATATCTTCTAACTATGCCTAGGGTTCCTTTTATACACTAAGGAAACCCTAATGAGCTTTACAAAACGCGTATAGAGATAATGCATATCCTTTCCTAAGATATCTCATGCATATCTCTAACTCTAACTAACTTCTGCATAAGCAGACTTAACTATAACATAACAGTACTAACTTTAACTATCAGTATTAACATCTTTATACTGACAGTATTAACTATAATACACTATCAGTACTAACTATGCTAACTCTTCTACCAGTACTAACATGTGTACTAGCAGAACTAACTGTATTACTAACAAAATTAAGTCTAGAGTACTTAATTCCTAATAATCCTCCCCTAAACTTGAACTTCACTTGTTAACTTCAAGTTTTTTCAGTTTTCTTCAGTTTGAGCTTTTGAGGATTGCATCCAAACACTTCTTTAATCTGCTCTTTGATGATCTTGAACTCTTTTGTGTTCTTGGTCATCTTTAACTTTTTTTAGCTTTCAATCCTTGTCAGCAGCAAATCATCACCTCTGCATCACAGCTACACAGCAACATCCAACTAAGTTGGCTTTGTTATTTTTGGCAAACTACCAGCCATCAACGGATTTGATATGTCTTTACCATGAGCCGTTTGCTCTGGAGTAGCCAACTCTTTATTTTAAAAACATTGTGAGTTGATTACCATATAGTTTTAGGCAAACTGTCAGCCGTCAATGGATTTGAGAAGTCTTTACCAAAGCCATTTGCTTTGGACTAGCCAATTCTTGATGTCTGTTAGACATGGTGAACTGATGACCACTTGTTGTGTGGTTGCTAAACCAACACTTAAAATAATCCTTTTCAACTCCATTGCAGCTTCTAGATATCCAAACCATACTTGCAGCTACTAAGAAACCTTTCAAACACCATCATTTCAAGGTAACTTATTATGAGCTTGCTTCTCTATTAACTTTAATAATTGATAGCAAGCCTCATCCTTTTTATCCCCTTAAAGCTTCTTATCCAACATTGCTTGACACACATCAGCTGGTATAGGATATCTCCTTTCTGTCAACATGTAGATATCAGCTAATTCCAAAGTCAAACAATGCACTCTACAAGTGTCATAGTATCTCCATCTTAGCATCTTTTGTTGATATGGTAAATTCCAGACATGATCTGTACTCAGAGGTGGATCAAACATGGTCTTAAGATCACCCCAAAATACTCTCTCATACTCATCCTCTGGTCCATTTGTACCATACTTTTACATAACTAACCTGTATAACTTTGTAAGATCATCCATAGAGATACTTTTAAGCATAGCTCCAAAATTTATGTATGTGATATAAGTTCCATCTTCTCTTATAATCTGATACACACCCTTGTTCCCTAGCTTGATTATCTTCTAATTAGCTATACTAGGGGGTTTGATAGCTATTGGAACAACACTTACTGGAATATCAGTACCTGAAGAAGAATCTGTATCATTACCTTTTACAAGTGCTTCCATGTCTTCTTCAGCTTCATGCTTTGCAATTTTGTCAGCATGTGTACCTTTCTTAGCTTTTTGCTTCTTCATTTTTTCTTTTTCTCTTTATTGGCTCTTCTTTCTTTACAGCTTCAACTTTCTCCTTTGTGACTGAAACATCTTCAACAATCTTTTGTTTCTTTGAAGACTCTTGCTTCAGCTGTACACCTACTCTCTTAACTCTTTCTTTAGATCCCATAGTCACAAAACTTTCAATGCTCTTCATCAGCTTTTCAAATTCAACCTTGAGCTCTTCAAAAGTAAGCTTCTTCAACTGAGCCATTTTCTAAGAGCTTTGATTTTTGATGAAGGTACTCATATAGTCTCTTTGCTGTGCTTGTGTCATGGGCTTGTCTCTCTTTTCCTTAGCCTTCTGTTCTGCATAATACTTTTTTTTGATTTATCATGTCCACCATCCTCTTTGCAAAATCATCACTAGTCACATTTTCTCCTTGGAGACTCTTTGTTAATTCTGCATTTGCTTTAAGCTTGGCTCTAATGGTGTCCTAATCCTCTTCTGTATAGAACTGTGCTGTTTCTTGAACTTCAGCTTTTCTTTTCTGTTGTTGTTCAGATAGTTCTTGCTCCTCTTATATTCTCTTAGCCAACAAAGCATCTAAATGAACGTGTCTTGCATCCTCTTCATCCTGTAAAGCTTGCAACCTCATAGCTTTTGCAAGACCAAATTCTAATTGCCTTATCTGTTCTTTTATCTTTTGAGTAGCTTGAACATCTTCTAAAGTCATTGGTGCTTTTTCTTCCCTTTAACTTTTAACTAGAGAAGGAACAATCACATTCACAGTCTGAATTACACTAGAAGTACTAGCTGGTGTATTACCAGTATTAACTCCTGCACTACTAGGATTAACTTCAGTACTAACTTCAACTTTAGCAGAATTAAGTCTCTCTTTTGCTGCATTGAAGAAATCCATACCAGTACCAATATCTTTATCCTTATTAGCTGACCTTGTTCTCCTCTTGTATGTACTAACACTCTGAGAAACAACATGTGATACAATTTGAGCTGCTTCCAAGATTGTAGGACTAATGTCTTCTTCTTATGCCTCCCCTAAAGCACTAGCCTTTGTATGAGTAGCAAAATCCGCTTCTTTCTCTTTCATATATTCTTTGACCAAAGAAACTAGAGGATCATCATCTATGTCTTGAATTTTCCTCCCCTGATTCTCCGTTTCTTCATCCTCTAAGTCGGACAAGATAACCCTCTTTGACATTCTCTTCAAAGCCACTTTAAGAGATTTCACCTTCTTTACCAAAGTAAGGACAGCATATCCAAGGGTCTATTTTGTCTCTTTCAGCTCTTTCTCCAAACTGTCAATCTTTGTTACCATTTTACGTACAATGGCCATCAATTCTTTTAGTTGCAAACTGTCCTCAGCACTTCCTGATATGTTACCTTCAAGGAGAGGTGCTTCATGGGACCTGAGTGGAGACTTATGAATGTTACCACTATCTATCCATGCATCTAAGCCAGAGGTTGGTAGCTCCCTCAGTTTTAACCCCCACACTTGTGGTAGTTGCCTTATCTGCTACAAAGGTAATAGTAGGACCCTGAGGCTGAGGAACCTTAGTATTTTATCTGTCAATTAACCTAGGTGGTGATGAATGAGGTGGTTCCGTGGTAGATGGAATTGATGGTTGAGATGTGGATGGAATTGGATCAATAGGTGTGTGATGGGGTTCAGCTGGGATTGCTGAGCCTTCACCTTGATCCTCAGCTACACCTGCCAACATTGCAGGCAGTAATGGTATATGTTCCCCTACATAACCCCTTATTATATTGCCAAAGATCTTTTTAGTTAAAATTGGGGCAATATACTTTCCATCATGATTAGTAGTTATATCTAAAATTATTTGTAAAAATCTTGGATACATTAGAAATTTAATATTACTTTCCAAGTTGTGAACCATTCCATCAAAAATCAGTTTTTAAAAATTATAAACCCTATTACTAGATAGACAGATCAATGCAGTAGCAATAGTACTACCAAATTGATCCCACCCACCAGACTTAAGGCTTATGCAGTGTAGGATTGTGTGGATTAAAAACTTCCATTAGGGTGTAAAATGCTTTTTCCAAAAAGTAAGTTTTCCTTCTGAAACATACCCCAATGTGGCCAGTCCTTCATAAACTTCAGCATCTGATAAATTAATTATACCTGTTGCATCTGCCAATTGAAGTTGACTTCTGATAGATGCCTTAGTAATGGTATACACCTTATTATCTACAGATGCTACCAACTCTTGAATCCCGTTAGCAAGTGTTCTGACAGTTGTAGTCTGCCAGAACTGTTTGACTAGGAAATCATAGATAGTGGGATTATGAGTTAAGGCATACCTGAGTGAAGTACCTTTGAGAAAATACACTATCTTAGTGAAACCAACACTTTCAGTAGGTTTCTTTAGAAAAGCAACCATGTTATGCTTATCCGAGTACCTCAAATTGGCCATCTTTAGGTCTTGAGGAATAGAAGTTGTGAGTAATTAAACTTGAGTGCTGGGTTTGGTTCGCTTGAGTAACTAAGTACTGGTAGAGAGAGGCAATTGAACTTAGATAGATGATAAACAAGGTTTCTGATTTGACCGACTGAAAAAGTAGTATCTTTATAGTGAATAAAGATATTTATTGAATTAAATTCAGTAATTATCCAATTAAGAAACCTATACGCGAAGTAATTGCCGTAAAAATATCTAACGGTAATATTTAAATAAGGAAAGTCAATTTTCCCTCACCAGCATCAACGGTCATCTACCAGTATTAATATTGGCCTAACAGAATTAACTTTCAGTCTACCAGTATTAATATGACATATCAGTATTAACTTTTGTCTACCAGTATTAACTTGTAGGCTACCAGAATTAACTTGTAGGCTACCAGTATTAATAATGACATATCAGTATTAACTTTTCTCTAGTACTTATCACTTACAGACCAGATATGAGAAAAGCTACCAGCACAGCTTCCATCCATCCTCAAATCCATACTTGTCCTGAAAAGGTTAGTCCAAAAACAAGAAAAATACTGCATGACATTTTCATAAGGCAGTATTAACCTGAACCAACAATCCTAACTACCAGGATTAATACCTTATCAGGATTAATTCTAACTACAAGAACTAACTACAAGGACAAACTTTACAGTTGAACCTTCCCTCACATGTAGCTACAAATTTAACATCCCAATGCTAACCACCAAAAAATTAAATCTTGTGACATCAAATCCTTTGGTGAGAAGGTCTGCAACATTAGCATCAGTGTGAATCTTGATAACATCTATCAATCTTTTCTCATAGCAATCCCTTATGAAGTGATGTCGAATCTCAATGTGCTTGGTCCTTGAGTGATAGACAGGATTCTTGACTATACATATGGTACTCTCATTGTCAATATGGATTTTGGTGTTCATGAAATTAAAGCCATAATCCATCATCTGATTCTGTATCCATAGTACTTGCCCATAATAGTTAGCAGCTGCAACATATTCCACCTCAGTAGTAGAATTTGCCACAATCGTTTGCTTCTTGCATTGCCAAGATATTAGTCTTCTACCAAGAAATTGACAACCACCTGTTGTTGATTTCCTGTCAAGGCTGGCTCCTCCATAATCACTATCTGAGAAAGCTTCTAGTTCAAAAGGAGAATCCCTAAGATACCAATAACCCTAGTTTGGGTTGATGTTTGAGGTACCTAAAAATCCTTTTAACTACATTTAAGTGTGAAGCTTTTGGAGTGACTTGAAACCTAGCACAGGCACAGATAGCAAACATGATGTCTGGCCTAGATGCAGTCAAATACATCAGGGAACCAATCATAGACCCGTAGACATGAACATCTACATCTACACCATCTTCATCTTTGACTAGAGGCTTATTTGATACAATAGGAGTAGTAGTTGTTTTGATGGAACAAAAATCAAACTTCTTAAGGATGTCAGCTACATACTTGTCTTGACTAATAAAGATTTTATCAGGTTATTGTTTCACCTATAATCCCAAAAAGAATGTGAGCTTACCTATGGAGCTCATCTGGAATCTTTTATGCATACAATCTTCAAACTCAATACATATAGACTGCGTTGTAGAGTCAAAAATGATGTCATCAACATACACTTGGACTAACATAATGTCACTCTTGTTCTTCTTGATAAACAATGTTTTGTCTATGGTACCTCTCCTAAATCTTCCAACAAGAAAGAAGAAAGTGTCTCATACCAAGCTCTAGGGGCTTGATGTAGATCATAAAGAGCTTTAATCACCTTATAAACTTTGTTTGGATGAGCAGGGTTAACAAAGCCTGGATGTTGATGAACGTATACCTCCTCTTCAATAGTGCCATAAAGAAATGCACTCTTAACATCCATTTGGTAGACAGGAAATCCCATGAATGATGCAAAAGCTAAAAACAACCTGATTGGCTCAATCCTGGCAACAGGTGCAAAAACTTCATCATAGTTTATACCTTCCTCTTGTCTAAACCCTTATGCTACAAGCCTTGTTTTATTTTTTACAACAATACTCCTCTCATCCCTCTTATTCCTAAAGACCCACTTTGTGCCAATATCCTTTTTCCCAGATGGTAAATCAAAAAGTATCCAAACCTTCTGTAATTTGAACTGGAGCAATTCCTCTTGCATTGGTTCAACTCAGCTTTCATCCTTTAAAGCTTGTGATATCATCTTAGGTTCTTCTTGGGAGAGAAAACATGCTAATAGACAGTTCTGATGGTCTTTATGATTTGTTCTATTCTGATTATGGATGTAGCTTACCAAAGCTTGTTGTACTGAAGAATCCTTTTGGATCTCCCCTCTTGTTTGAACTGCTGATTTAGGATCTCCTAGAATTTGACCTTTAGGGTGATCCTTATGAACTCTGAGTGTAGGAATAGGACTGACATTAATGGTGTTATCCATATTGTTGAAATCAGCCTTTGCACCCACATCTTCATCATCATAGGCTCCATTAAATATGCCATCATTTGGAAATACATTAGAATCATCTTCTAAGTTATGTATATTAGGATCAATGGGTAAATCAGCATTGGGGAGAGTAGATGCATCAATAGGTATTTGTCCTCTAAGATAGACAAATGATGCTCCACCAGTATTTGCACCAGTGGGAGTACTAGAAGCACTAGTAAATGGTGTGTTTGCAGTACTAACCAATGGTGAATTGGAAGTATTAACAAATGGCCTACCAGTATTAAGTTTGTTAATACTAGTAGCCTGAGTTGCCCTCTTCTTTTCTTCTTTAAATGCTTGTCTTGTAGCATTATCAATAGATTTAGCAGCAATTTCTTGAGCAATCATCCTCTCAAGATCATCTTTCAAGGCTTGGTTAGCTTTTGTCAACATATGTTGTTCTTCTTTTTCAACAACATCTTCTGAATCCTATACATCATTGTCTTTAGGAGAATTTTCAGAAGGTTTTTCTTGTGCAGCTTGAACAACATCTTCT
>BQNB010058718.1:0-37640 GCA_026074375.1 Tanacetum coccineum
AGAGAACACTCTTTGAAGGTCAAAAGACAAATGGAGCTTAGGAATTAGAGACTTGAGTAGTATATGTGGACCACATCTAGCAGACTCAAACCTAAACCAATTACTGATGTCAAGATTCACCCCAACAATAAGCATGTAGTACTCACTATCTACAGAGGAAATGATAGAAGAAACTTTGATGTTCACAACCCTTTCAAGTTTGCTGACTTTGGAATCACTGAGTTGGATGCATTGGGTCCTATCATTGAAAATAAAAATAACAAGATTGTTGGTAAGTTAATGATATCTCTGGGGAAGAGATATAAAAGAATGAACAAAATCTGTGAAGAACTTGGAATTCAGTCAGCTCTTCCTGCCCCTTTATAAGCTTAATCTCAATCCTCAGGAAGGATAAGGAAGCATATGGAATTGGAGCCTGAAATCAAAGTTCTTGTTCTGGAGTGTAATAGAAGTCTTCCTGAGGGTGTCCCATTTGTAAACAACATGGTTATTGAAGAACCTGAATATAGGATATTCTTTATTGATGTCTTTAGTGACAAGGCATTCCAAAGAATGAGTGACATTAATAAAGTTAGAGTTGATGCCTTGTTGACATATCTTGTGATGGCTTCAAACATTACCACCCTTGAGAACACAAGGTTCTGTTTGAAGTTAAGAAAGCTTACTGAAGAACACCCTGACCAAGAAAAGTTGCAGTCTAAGAAGGTGAAGCTTGAATCTGTAGGATACAAGTTGGACTAAGTGTTTCCATGTAATGTTTTGATTATCTTTTGTAATAGATTGGTAGGAAAATGTAATCCCTAATTAATGAAGTATTCTTAAGTTACAAGTATCCTTTACTTGCTTTATAGACTCGGTATGAGAAGAAGCTTTATTTACTCACTCACCTTGATACACACTTAGGCTATTTTTATATCCAAATAGGGGGAGATTGTTAGGCCCATTCAGTGCCTAATGATCTTTCACTTGGATTTGAATACAAAATATCCTAAGTGTTAAATAACCTTTAACATTCAAATGTTACTGAGTGAACAGTCACTCAGTGAGTTGCCTTCAAGATGCTCAGCCTGAGTCTACAAGAAAGACTCTAGCATTCAGTGAGGCAGTTCTCAGTGAATGAAGCCTGAGCCAAAGATATGACAACCGATGATTTTTCATAGGTCATAAGTATCCCAAATACTATGAATACATACCAATATTTCATCAAATTCTATAAAACAACTCAAGTTTGACTTTTGTTGACTTTCACTATACGTAAAACAGTTACGGTATAACCGACTGTCAATCAGCCAAACTCCTACTATAATAGGTCCTTTATTCAAATTCCTACTTTCTAAACATTACAGTTACGTATGATCACGTACCAGGAACTCTTCCCGCGCACAACGAAAAAGGCACAACGCGTACCGGTACGACAAAAACTGAATCATATATTTAACTTTCACAAATATTTAAAATAACTTATTTGTATAGGTTATTTCCGTACATCACGAAAATGTTTGTGTAAAACGTGAATATGCGGGTTACGCATATGCTAACAGGAAACAGATAGCAACGCAAAACTTAAATCGTATGCAACACATTAAAGGAAAAAACAATAACATTAAATCGACTCCCTTGTCAATATTAAAACTTATGAGCATGTTTTGTAAAGTAAACTTTATTTTGAGAACACACGGTTTCGAGTTATATTCTATTTAGTCACGGGATCATAACCCGACACACAAGACAAAAAAGACATGGGATCCTTTTTGCTCTTGTCCTAGCCGACCACAGCAAAGGGGACACCAAAATCCATAGTGTCTGTATCTTGTCCTGAAAGCAGTCTTAGGAATATATTCGTCTCTTATTCTCAGTTGATGATAACCAGATCTTAAGTCGATTTTTGAGTAAACACTTAAACCTTTAAGTTGATCGAATAAGTCATCGATTCTGAGTAATGGGTAACGATTCTTTACAGTAAGTTTATTCAACTCCCGTTAATCGATACACAAGATCCGTCTTTCTTTTTAACAAACAAGACAGGAGCTCCCCAAGGCGATGTACTTGGTCGGATAAAATCTCGGTCTGCTAATTCTTAAAGTTGGTTAGATAGTTCCTGCATTTCTGAAGGAGCTAATCGGTAAGGTGCGCGAGCTACAGGCATTGCTCCTGGAATTAAATCAATTTGGAATTCTACTTGGCGAACGGGAAGGAGGCCAGGTAGATCTTCAGGAAAAACTTCTGGGAATTCTCTAACTACGGGAATATCTTCTAATCTCTTTTCGTCTGACTTCTTCTTCTTTATATACTTGTTCTAGTTTCGGGTTTAATAACTTATTCATTTCACTTATTTGAGGCCTTAGGCTTATTTTCTTGTCTCGGTCCAACAAAGGAAACACACAAGGAGTCATGGGCTTCGGCCTATTGTTTTTGTTTCGGCTTATTCCCAGCTTATTTGAGGTTATTAGCTTATTGTGTCTTGGTTTAGGGCTTATTAGCCCATTCGTTGGCTTATTTAAGGTTATGGACCAAACAAGCCTCTCGGCCCAATAAGCCGAGATAAGCCGCGGCTTATCTTGGGCTTATTGGCCTCGTCATGCTTAGTTGGCTTATTTTCCAGCTTCTTGTGGCTTATTTCGGTAACTTATTTGGCTTTTGAGCTTAGTTAACTATAAAGGCTTATAATGTTTTGGTTTGGGCTTATTGGGCTCGCGGCCCAAAGAGAAGAATAAGTTACGGCTTATTAGTGGCTTATTATTCCCGGCTTATAATTTCGAATGTTATCCTAGCTTATTTTCGATACTAAAATGCTTCTTGGCTTAATCAATATCTTATCAGGTTATAAAAGATACGTATAGCCTTATTGGGCCGAAAAGCCCAATAAGGATTTAATAATTTTACTTTTCCTTCTATCGGGCTAATTATGAAAATCTTAATGGGCCATATGGCCCAATGAACTAAGGGACTAAAACTTAAACCAAGATATTCATGGATTGCTAATGGGCCGTAAGGCCTACTAACTAACAGATTTACAATCGATTTATGCTTATGTAAGTTTAGAATAGTCAAAATAGTCATTTGAAGGTATAAATTGGGTAAAACAACACGTAAACCTAGATTTTGGCATTTTGCTAGAAAGTTATTAAATTGAGAAGAGTGTTTGAAATTATGGTTTGAAAACCTTGGGAAACTTTCACAAACAAACGGGTCATGCTGAAATTTTGTAAAATAACTTACACTTAGAAAATATTTTGAAACTTCGTATTTTCATAAAGTCCGACAAAAGGACAAAACCCCTAATTATAAAATACTAATTATTACTTGGTCAACGTTGGTACTAAATTTCGACCAATAAACTGAAATCACACTTATAACCATGACACTAACTAATTTCAAGAATCTCGACAAAAAGACAAAATAATAAAATATTATTATTTTAACGCCTGACTAAAAGACGAAAAACATAATTTTTATGAAAAACTCCTAACGTCTAGTTTATGTATCTAAAACATTATTAGCATTTATATCGAGTATGTTTTATCAAACTAACTTGGGGTAATGGGTTAAATTACGAAAGCATGTCCGATTTCTTTTATTTTACTTTCTTTTATAGTTTTGAATGAAATTTCTTTTATTCTCGTTTGTAAGTTCTAATTCATTTAATTCTTAGTTCTATGGTTCTTAATGATCTAAGTTCTTATTTCCTCCATCCTCGATTCCTTTACGTTCATTTCGTGTACGTCTTCGTATATATTTAATAAATCTCATGTCTTTAATATCGTTATTCCTTCCTCTACAAATCCTCATCGGATTTACTTCTATGTTCTTGACATCCTATCCAGTCATGACACTCCAATTCAACTCTCAAGAAATATATATATCGCACTTTGAACTAAGTGGATCAAGTCAAATTTCTCAATGAAATCCTTTATAACAATTACACAAACACTTTGGCAAACTTAAACGCAAACGCTTGTACAATAGGTTGTTTTCGTAAAGTATGTTACTAAGGTAAAACTTATTAAATAGGTCGTGGCCAAGTAACGTTGTGCACTATTAAGAGACCATCTATTTTAGCTACTATCATATTATTTGAGGTGAGTTCTCGTAGCCCCACTTTTTAAACACTTTTCCGTTGGGAGAAAATGATACTCAAATGCTTTTCAATGCTTTTCATCTGTGCAAAACTACTATTATTTTGGACAATGCTATGTGCCTATGACTACTATGTGAATGACATGAGGACTATTTGAATAAGTTCTGCGGAACAAATCATTTTGTGCATGAGTTCTATGTGAACTTCTATGCAAGGAAAATTTTCCGACATATGTTAGCTCCAGCTGGTAGGCCCTAGGTGAGGAAAACAATAAGCGCTCAGACCATTGTGAATGGTTGGTATCATTGAACATGTTATGAATCTATGTGAATGCTATGAATCTAATTGAAATGTTATGATCATTTGGAACATTATGATAGCATGGGGTTGCTATGTTGGAATCAAAATCTATTGCATACATTCTGCTTTCATATTGCACAATTGTCCACTACTTAAACTATAGCACAACAATTAGGTTTACATATAAACCTACGAGCTCACCAACTTTATGTTGACCTTTCGAGTATCATTTTCAGGTGTGATCAATAGTTATTATTGGGAGGTATTGAGAATCAAAGACTTATACTATCAGAAGGATTTAAAAAGGGCAAGGGTTTTCTTCTGTTAAGACTTTCATATCAAAACAGTGTAAACATAAATTTCGTGTAAATCTTGTATGGTGAAATCTTGTATCTTGTGCGATGTAATCATAACGTCGCACCCCGTGTTTCCGCTCTTAGCGGGGTGTGACAAAAGAAGAAGGTGATGGTTTCAGTGAGTTATGGCAATAGACTCACCGAGCCCCATACAATCTCCAACAACTAGAAGACCTTAAAGTCAAGAGACTGAAAAATAGGCCGGATAGTTTGAAATTGATAAATCCAAGCTCTTATCCACCTGAAGTCAAACTATCCTGAATAGGGTATGAAGACCAGGGTAGTGTCAGCACTGATCTTAAAAAGAGTGTTTGTCCCATACTTAAAATAGAATTGTAATAGAGACAAAGTTGTACAATATGTACTAGCCTATCAGCATTGGGACACGCTCTTATCACCCATGTGGGTGCTACCTCTAAAGGAGTAGGGTTAAGTTTGTGCATTCAAAGTTGTATCTTTCACAAACACCTACTCCTCCAATATCTACTAAGTCCCTGAGCAAGCTCAGTTGGTTAGCATAGTAGTCGACTTTGCATAACACTTTAGGTTTATGTAAAGTTGTTAGTGAGGAGATCACACACACACACATTGTCATTCAATCCTCATTGTAGTTCTGCATACAATAGGGTATAATTCTTAATAAATATAAGAGTTAAACGTTGAAAATTAGTTTTGTGTTCTTTACTGTTTTATACTTATATCTTGTCAAAACTTATTTTCATTTACATTACTTAAAGTCATGAGTTAGTTTATCTTGACTACTAAAGTTTTGGTCACTAACTTAAAGGGAATAACAGAATCTTATGTATTTTTCGTTTTATGCGGGTCAAATTTGTTGCTAGTATTACTTTGCATAATTCTCACTTAAAAATCATTTTCGAAACTAATTGGGATGCATATAAATGAATAGAGATGCATCTAGTTAAAATCTATGCATGTCAAATGTCTAGTTATAGTTATTTCTCATCTTCTTTATTTTAAGTTTTCTTGTCACTGAATTTTTACACATAAATAAATTGCATTTATAAGGTCAACCAAAAACCTAATTGGTCTTATAGAAAACACAACACACGTTTATTAACATCTCAAACGTTCAACGTTGAGTAAAATGCGACATATCAAAACTCAACAACTACTTAAATAAGATTACATCAACGAAATTACGAAAAAAATACAATCATTTATTATCACCATGTGTTAAATCTCCTCTTGACGATGGCTTAGCAGCTTCTCCAGCTTCAACCGTTGCAACATCCGACTTCTTTGCACGCGGGTCCACGTCTTGGTGCGATGGAGGTTTTTCTTGTATCGGGCGTTGGAAGGAGGCCGGTTTACTACCATTATAATTGTTGGATGAAGAAGAAGAAGAAGAAGTAGAAGAGCCAACCTTCCTCACGGCAGAGAATGATGGAGCTTGACTCATTGTATGAATGAATGTTGAATGTGATATTTATAAAAAAAGTATACAATTGTACAATGAATGAGATGTATGTTGAATGTGATATTTATAAGAAGGTGTATACAATTGTAGACAAAATTTTACGTGTAATATGATTGTACAATGAATGAATGTTGAATGTGATATTTATAAAAAAAAGTAAATTGCATGTGTGAACGTAGGAAATGTTGAATTGATCAATCGCTTTACTCGTTTCTCCTTCATGCCGTAAATTTCTTTGTATCTACTAAGAATATGTGGCTTTATTTCTTATTCATTCAACTAACTTTACCACTTTGTTTACATGTATATGCAAAGCATATTTTTTATTATTTAAGAAGCATGCTAACTGTTTGCAAAAAGTTACAATATATTTGTGTTATTAAATGACTAGTTGAATACCCGCGCATAGCGGCGGCGATAAAAATTGCTAACCCAACTCGCTCCGTAATTCCCTACCCGACTTAGGGAATTGTTTAGGTTCTCGATGGTTTTACGTTTAGCATTTTCCGTCAAAAATCATATTTAACATCATTCGCTTGTATAAAGCCTCACATCATCTACTGACTTACCCACATCAATAATTGTCTCCAAAGTATATATTCTTTTTTCGATATCAAGTTATGTATTCTCCAAAAAAAAAGATGAGTACCTTTAATTGACATTGAGCCTAAGATGGGTACCTTTTTATGCGATTTGCCCTTATAAGAAGGTGTATACAATTGTAGAGACAAAATTTTACGTGTAATATGATTGTGTATATAGTAAATTGCATGTGTGAACGTAGGAAATGTTGAATTGATCAATCGCTTTACTCGTTTCTCCTTCATGCCGTAAATTTCTTTGTATCTACTAAGAATATGTGGCTTTATTTCTTATTCATTCAACTAACTTTACCACTTTGTTTACAAGTATATGCAAAGCATATTTTTTATTATTTAAGAAGCATGCTAACTGTTTGCAAAAAGTTACAATATATTTGTGTTATTAAATGATATGAAATTACTACAGTAAAATGACAAGTATAATATAACTACGAGGCATTCAGACCCGTGCGATGCACACGGGTTGTATGTAGTTGTTGAGTGCTTGTGTTTTGAGTTAAGGAAGGTTGAACGCCTACGGGTTTTTGAAACTTAGTTTTAATCGGTTGAATCCGTTTATGCATCTAGTAGAAGGAAATTCAGTCCTTTATTTGATAAATGGTACGGTGAAAGATTTGGTCTCCCAGTTTAGTGCAATTTTGCAGTTTATCTATATTAGTCTGAATTTGAGTGTAATCTGTTTTGAGCTTCTTGTTTGGATGTTATGACATGTCATATGCTTCAAACTTGTTCTACAATTGTACACTTTCAGTTTTCTATTCTCCTTGCAAAGTGTAAATCAAGCTGATTAATCAACTTTTGTTCATGAATATTGTAGTAAAATAATATAACACAATATTTGTACATAATCAATGGATATCAAATTATATTATCTTATATTTTCATGATCCATTTATGCCTGCACCTAAATGTCTTGTGTACTTTGAGCACAACTTGCTAATCACAGCGGGGTGCTGAAATTTTTTGTTGTTTTAGAATCATGAGCAAACGTTTAACATAGATGCATAGTGCATTAGTTGTTTTAAATAACATGTACAATACACTTGTTGCTTCATATAAACTCATTTAAAAATAACATGCACTTCTGCGCTAACTCAACAAAGTTCACGAAAGTTAGTGAAGCAAACAACTATTACTCTTGGAATCTTGGAAGTTGGAAATGTGAAAAATTAAAACACCTTGATGCTCTCATTTTAGTTTTCAATTTTGGCCTCTCTCTCTCTTTCAATCTCTCCATGTATTGGACTTTAATCCGCCACCTTGACATCTCGACCATAATCAATATCTTCATACAATCTAAAAATCGACTTCAAAGGCTTCACCTTTGGTCTCAAAATAGAGGACTCAATTTTGATGCATATGAAAGTGGAGGTGTATTGAGCTTATAAGATGGTTACCACTTCCAGGATGTGAATAAAATAAAGATTTTTAAATTATGAGTTATAATGTAAGTATTGAACTTTTGATAGATAAATATTCAAATGATGAGTTGAGAAATGGGGATCCTAACTGAAATGAGGTTCGATGGTCTTGGAGTGGTTGTTGCACAGTTGCCGCTACAATACTTATTTCTTTCATATGAGCTCTTCCATCCTCGTCACCTTTTACAAATAAACAAACTTTTAGGTTTATAGGATAACATTTGTATCTGATAAACACATGTGAAAGAGGAGACAAAACTCAAGGATCAAAATTAGTTGGTGTCTAAAAATAAAAGGAGGAAGAATGGAACTGCTGAGAAATAGACCTATATAATGAGTCTATTGGTGTGCGCACGTGCAAACAAACCAAACATGTCGCCGTTTTTTATCAATTGAAACAACATATATATCAACAAAATAAAACCACCATAATTCATGAATTTTACCACAATACGAAACACCACATGCATCTAAACAAAAAGAAACATGTACATGCAGTTTTTATCCTATACAAAAACGATTTTTTAAAAGTTTTTAGCTAAATGAGGCAATGTTTTGACTTTTTTTAAATTAAATATTTTTGAGAAAAAAATAATAATAATTTATTTTTTACTTAATGAGGAAGAATTGATTTTTTTGAAATTTAAAAATTCCCACTTGACGTTTTGATTTATTATGTAAAAGATTGTTAAATATTTTCTCATGATAAAGAGCTACAAAAGAAATTGAATTTTGCGACAGTCCGTTAATTTATTAATCACAAATATGAGTTTAGGACATGTAATTTAGATGGCACATTGAAAATGTGTGGATTTTGTTAATTCTGCAAGTTCCAACAAGTCTATGGAGATTTTGGGAAGATTTAAATGATCTATGCACAAGATATACGTTTATAATGTTCAAAGTCGAACCATCTGGGTTATTTCGCAATGAGTACATGTAATTTATCAGTTGACTTAAGACCAGTCACAACTATATTTTGATATACGTATATTTTTTCTGACCTAATACTAATCCATTGTTTTCATATAATTTTGATAATACTCTAAAACTAAATATAAAATATGTGTACATATAATTGCAAAATTAATACTAAAATAAAATTTAATATCCAAGCCCGTGTGTTTTATCGTTCAAGAGTTGGGAAATGCCAAATTGATTGTATCGTAAAGTAAGCAAGTTAAAGGAATATAGATAGAGATCTTAAACCTTTTTTTTTGTAGTTTTTATCAAGAGGAAAAAAAACAGGAAACACGTACCGTTTACCAATTTCTAAATGCAATCATATCACGTTATCACCGTCACTGCTACAACTCCAGAAATTCAAGCTAAAGAAACTCAAATTTATGAGCAAAATCTAATAAAAAGTAACTGATGAAAAGAAAGATAGTGTTACCTTAATCGGAAAATGGCGTCGCTGGAGAAATGGTTAGCAGTGAATAGTTGGAGGTTGAGCGAAATGATGTGGGTAAATATAAAATGTAATGTTATGAATGATGGGATATGGGTACTTTTACTTGCGACCAATCATCGTGTATATGATAATCGATAACTTCTTGGCGGTAGCTTTTATAGAGGCATGAATTGGCCTCTTTCTCTTGGTAGGGTTTTTAGGTCTTTTTTCGTTTGCCCTCTTTTGTGGTTTTTTATTTGCTTCGTGGATCTATGTGCCCTTTTGCTCTCCTGCCTTGTTTGCCTTCCCGTTTTGGTTCCATGCATGTTGTTTTGGGTGCCTCGTGTGCTTTGTCTGCTTTCATGGTAGTATTGCTTGTTTAGTGCTTTTAGTGCTTCGTGTGGTTTGCGTCTGTTTATCCTTCCCTGTCGTGTCCCTATGCTTTTCTCTCGCTTCGTGTTTTTTCTTCTACCGCTTTGCCCCTTTTCTTTTCCATGCTTCTGATTATATAAAAATAATAATAATATATATATTAAAAAAAAAACTAAAAACTAAAGATTTATTACCATTATTTTTTCAAAAAAAATAGAAATAATATATAAAGGTTATAAAAAAGGCCTTTTCGCTCTCTCTCTCTCTCTCCCTCCCTTTTCTTGGCCGGAGGTCTACACGAAAGCAGTCTCTTTACCCGTGGGTAGGGGTAGGGGTATGATCTGTCTACATTTCACCTCCCCCATACCCTGCCCTGGCGGGATTGGGTATTGTTGTTGTTGTTGTTGTAGTTGTGGACAATGAAAAGACGCTTCTCTTTACGTTAATTAGCAAGTGATGGGATAACATAATAGTTAAAGATATTAATCTATCACCAAATCAGAATCATATTCTTTATACCCAAGAACTTTATATTAAGCTTAGTAACATGTTCATCTTTAATAACTTGTCTGTTATAACCTTATGTAATGATTGTGGTTGCCTAGGTTATTTTGTTATACCATTTTGTAAAGAGATTATCCCTGAAAACTTTGATATCATACCATAACATTTAACACAATAACAAATGGTAAATTCTCTTAAACGGTGATAAGTCAGAATACCTCATCACTGTATAAAACACACCAATGTTCAAATTGTGTTAGTCTCACTATCATGTGTGTCTCTTTGAGTGTGAAGTCTAAAATGGCCAAAAAGAATAGCAAGAACTATTTATTAGGATATACTGGTCTTAGGGGATGAACAATTGTTGAATTCATTATTCCTGTCTAAGCTCTCGCAAGGTCCAGGTACTACGGAACTATACAATCATGGCCATCCCAAATGATCTTATTATTTAGGCATAGTCCATACTGACAAAAGACCATAAATAAAAAGTAGACCATCTAATAGATACAAACAATCTGTAAAAATGTGTATGTTACTATTCCAATGTGAAAAATCTATTTTCATATGGAAAAAGTGAAGTATATTAGCGTACCTTTTCATGGAGTGTTGATAGGTGCTTCATCGTCAATTGTATCTGCACCAAAATTATTGTCAATTTTGCAGATTGTGGATGAGCCAAATCAGGTTATCTAATGGTTCAATAGTAAAATATCTATCATCATGTTCATAATAAGGTTGTAGCAAAACCCCCACAATTAACAAAGTGAAATGTACATACCAGGATATATCTAGAAGTGTTTAACCCTAAGGAGTAAGGCCATGTTTAATTCAATACATTCTCCCATGGCATGGAATTTCAAATGGATATTCCATGTCTTCATTGTGTGCCAGTTGGAAAACTCCATGACGCCTATCGTATTTGGAGATCCGTTTTCAGCTTTTTGTGTTGCGAGTCACTGTAAGAAAGGACTAAACCAACAACCACTTGGTTTAAGGGTTCAAGTGTGTGTGTAGTATCATTGTACATGTTATGCAACATGTCATGCCTGTTCACTACAACTGAAGATGGGTATGTACGGGTTTGTACCTTTGTTGAATTTCCTCTTTCAATCCACCATTACCATATTCTAGCCAACCTCGCCAGCAGCCCATTTGTGTACATATAGTCTACATTTTTCGAAAAATTATGCAAGTAGAACAGAAAACATATTACTTTGCTTCCAATCACAAAAAAACATGTGAAAACCAAAGATCCTATCACCCATATTAAGGTGTTTACTGAAACCTGATTGATAGACTTTAGGTTATCCTGATTACATTTCAAGTTCTAAATTGTCATGCATATCAGACATGGAGTGTAAAATAAATATCTTCATTAGATGTCTCTGCATTAAAATGTTGGTAGTGGTGAATTAGTAATAAAATACATATCAAGTATGTCGTTAGAACCGTTAAAAATTTCATTCTTTGCCTTAAAAAGATAATCTGATAACCTGCAAACTCTTGATATTTCCTTTATGAACCATTAGAGTTTACAGAAGATACACATCTGATCATAGCCCTAGGGATTGCAGCGGGTTGGTTTGGGATTGCAACATAAGCTTTCATAAAATGGTAATTAATTCGTATGCTAAATATGTTCTTAAGTCGCTACTTTTTCAGGCCTAATGTAAGTTTAAATTATATTCTTAGTTGGTACAATTAGTCGTTATAGTCACAGGCAGAAATCAGATTAAGTCACTTTTCTTAACGGATCAAGTTCAAATACCTGTATGAAGTGAACTGAGGTTGAGTGAGTTTTATGTTATTCGAATTGTCAAGTATGTGATTAGCCTCACAACCATTTTCATCCACACCGGACTGTTTCCAAACAAATGAAAAATTGAATTGTTATTTAGTAGTCAAAGTAGGCTGCAACTGGTACCGTTTGAGTGTTTATTACAACCCTCAAAATAATAAAAATATGATACTCACCGTAGTAATCTACCTTCAATTGGCCGTTTATTTTCCTGATCATAGTTGAAGATAACCCCTGCTCTAGTTGCAACCGGCAAAAGAAAGCTCCACCATGAAATTGGTTGTACATCATTACACTCTCAATTAGAATTATGCTCAATGAATTAACATTAAATGTCTCAC
Organism: Tanacetum coccineum; assembly: GCA_026074375.1. NCBI lineage: Eukaryota > Viridiplantae > Streptophyta > Magnoliopsida > Asterales > Asteraceae > Tanacetum > Tanacetum coccineum. The sequence continues at coordinate 12,610 of BQNB010058718.1, forward strand.
TTTTATATACTCACGCTGCTCATAAAACATTTGAGATATTCGAACACTTCAATTTGGCTTGGCAAAGTAAAAGCAATTTAGCAATCTAGTGACTATGCTTTCCAAATAGTTATCATTACCAATACGTCAATAAATATTCATATAGGTTAACGTAATAATTCTCATCAATGTTTCACTTATCAGGTTGGAGCAGTTACAAAAATTCGACAAAAACTAAGATAGTTTTATTATAATGTTTAGATTCACCCTATTTGTTAGTAGCTCAAACAACCAAGACAAAATTTAAAATACAACCTTAATTATCTCTAAAGTAATTAAATAATCCACATATAAACCGACAATTGTCACAGTGGCTTTCATATACAATAGGACATGTCAACAAAGGCCAGCTATACTACAATACACTACTTTTTAACTAAATTAAACAATAGAAACAAAAACATATAAGTTAGAATGTTTGTTAGCCTAATACCAATATCTACATATAAAATATAAAAGATGAAAAAATTACCACGCCACGAATGGAGTTCCCTTGTTCCGCACCCTGATTCGAATCATCCTTCCCATCCCCTTCACCGGAGTTAGACTTGGACGACATGGTTTCTTTCAACGATAAACCTCATGTTGATCCTCAATCTATCTTGAAATAATCTCCATTGCTATGACCAAATTGATTTTGTGTGTGTGTTTTTGGTGATATGAGAGGTGGGATAAAGATGAGGGATGATGTAGGGTCTTAGCATACGCTTGGTATTCACAATCAATGAAAAAACCTCTTGATCTTCCATATAAATCTGTTACGGAAGATTGAAGGTGTCTTGATCTTGGATCGAATACTACTTCATATCTGGTATAGCATAGAGGGCTTTTATCATTAATACTTCCACAATAAATTGAATGAAAATAACTCGAATAGAAGTTCACCACATGATTAAGCTTTACAGCCCCCATTAAATTAAGGTCTTTTAATATAATAGATTAACATTCAGCGGTACTACTTGGATTCGTGAGTTTTTTTACGAACTCCGAAACACAAATATACGAAAATAGTTCTTGGGGTTACCAGTCCGTTATAAAATTAGTTCTCAATGACTAACTTTTGCAATGAAACAATAACCCAATGACTATTTTCTTAAAAAATTCAGAAACAATCTACGAAAATAGACCTTCGAGTTATCAGTCTGTTGCAAAGTTAGTCCATAATGACTAACTTTGCATATTTCCATAAAATATTTTACCATCCCTGGGATAAATACTATACAGAAATAGTCATTGGGTTATCATTCTGTTATAAAGTTAGTCATTAATAATGACACTATACATAAATGGTCCTTATTTATGGTTTCGTTACAAAGTTAGTATTTAATGTAAAATCTCGTGTTCCGCAGCGAAGCGCTCATCTCGTTATATCAAACGAGCAAAAGTTGATAATTATAAACAAAATGATAGTAGTTAATATGACAGTGGTTCACACGTCTTTGTCACGTTATATACGAAGCTTCGGTGGGGTTTTAAACGAATGTAGCAAGAAGATAAGGTCCGAATAAATAATAGATGAGAGCATGTGAACACGTACTATATAGTAGTCTATAGACGACTTCGAGTAGACTTTGTATATTATCACATGACTCGGTCACTATGGACTTTGTTCTAGAAAAAAATATCAATTTGCTATGGAGGATTATTCTCCATTATTGTCATTCTTAAATGAGTTACTCAGATATTTGTATTATGCAAAGTGATATTTCAAACTATGATTAGCACTGATTCGACTATATATTTGGATTCACAGAAGGTAAATCTAGCTAAAAATGTGAACCAAGCTCCATATATATGCACAGAAAGTCTAAAACTATATGGACCTCATTGCAAAATTTGGGACTGATAATATCATTGTTGAATGTGTTTAATGATATTGTAAATTTATATTACCTACATATAAAGCACGAATATCATTGTCGAATTGTTAAAAATCCAGCACAAAATTATTTGAGTTAACTACATTTTTGGTCCTTGTGGTTTGTCGGGTATAACGGGTTTAGTCCAAAAATGGACCAAAAGTATTACGGGTTGACAAAAGATGGACGAAATCTGTTATATTTTAAACTATTGGACTAAAACTGTTATATCCGACAAACCACAAGGACCAAAAATGTAGTTAACTCTTATTATTTAAATACCCTTGAATAGTATTTAGATTACGTATTAAAAATTGTCATTAAATGTTGTCATATAGCAACAACTTACTAACATACCGCAACTTAACATAATTAAATGCAGAATTACATACATTGCAACTTAGTAAGTTACATACTTAAGTTAAAAGCAATCTGAAAACAAGAAAAATGACAAAAACAAATACTTTTTAGACAAAAATACAATGTATATCGTTTATATATAAAGCAGACCTACAAAATTAATAGAAAACCAAAACAAATGGATGCGTATTGTCAAATGGTGATGGTCGGTGGTGTTATCGTATCAAAGGCACATCGAGTGGTGATTAGGGTGATTGTTGCTATTTTGCAGATGGCTAAGGTTCGTGATGGTCATGAGGGCGGTTATGAATTTTCTGTGGTTCGATACATTTACTCGCAAGAAATATGGGTTACATGATTATTCACCGCCACAATAACCGGATACCGGCTAGTGTATCAAGAAACACACAAAAATATTGAAATTGCCGTTGGAATTGTTGGGTGTATAATTTGGGATGAAAATTAGACCCAGAAAATGGTCACGATTCACCAAGTTCTTATAAACGGCTAAAAGCCTAAAACTAGTATTCACTATTCAGATTTAATCCAAATTGAGCAAAAGATTGGTAAAGCCCAAAATAAGCCTAAACCGACGTTAAGCGAACCTACTATTCGAGAACCTCAATAATGGTTGACGAGAAATGTGAATATGTGAATGTGATCATATAAAACAAGAACACTCATATATGAACATTTTGGTCGGCCCATCATATGATACTATAAGATAAGATCGTATAGGTAATGGATGATCTATATCATATGATAGTTTTTTAATCACAAAATACTCTAACATACTTGTTAGTTGTTACTCAGTTACTCGTACTTGAACCTGGCTAGTTGTAAAATAAAATCAAATGACTTGATTAATAAGATGTCTATTATATTAGCTGTACATTATTATCTTATTAGGTGTCATCCTTATCCATCGATATTATCCTATTAGATATCATTCTTAGTTGGTATTCCTATTGGTTATCCACTTTGATGTATGTATATAAGGATTGCTTTGTGATCAATAAACATTCAGGAGGAATTATCATATTCTAATATGCATAGTTTGCCGCTTAGTTAATATTATTTGTTTTATGCTCCTGCTCAGCCGCTTTAATCAACAGAATCTTTATTTACTTTTGCATAGTTTGTTGCGCTTCGCATTTGCCGATTCGTTACTTATATAAGTCATGTTGCTGCTTTGTACTTTGTTGCTTATTTAATATAGCTTGTTGTCGCTTGATTAGTTGCTGCTTATTTAATATCTTCATTGCTTATCAATCATCTTAATTAATCATGATGATGTATAGTGTTATGAATGCTTCACCTCATGTAACTCCTTCTTTAGCCCAAGTGCATTCATTTACTTCAAGTAGTCCTCCTACCTATTGGACCGGCCCACTTCCTGTGGCTCACTCTCAGCTGGCTCATATGACCACTACGACTGCTCCTGGACTTACGGCCCATCGGGCCTAACAATTAGGTTCATATTTGGTTCATCAGACACAGGTTCCGGGATTATTTCCGCAAGCACCTTATGGATTTTTATCTCCTGCCGGTTACCCGATGTATCTCACGCAAGTCGCTATGTTTCCTCAAACAACTCAGACTATGACATTACAGGACCCGACTTGGAATATGGATACTAGAGCATCTTCTCATTTGGCGGACAATACATGTATACTCACGTCTTTTAGTAATTCAAGCATTTATCCATCTGTATTTGTTGGCAATGGTCACTCTATTCCTGTCACTCATACCGGACATAGCTTCTTGCATACATCTTCTAAGCCTCTTCACGTTAATCATATTCTTGTCACAATTTAATTTCAGTTCGTCAATTTACTCGTGACATTGATGTTCCTGTTGAATTTGATGCTTATGGTTTTTCGGTAAAGGATTACCAGACCGGACGGCTTCTTCTTCGTTGTGATAGTACGGGAGACCTTTACCCGGTCACTCAGCAACCTTCGTCTCAAACTCTAGTTTTTTTACTTTCATTTAGTTCCACTACATGGCACAGACGTCTGGGTCATCCCGGAGACGATGTGCTTCATCGTTTAGAGTCAAGAAATTTAATTTCATGTCGTAAATCAAAGTTGTCTGCTTTGTGTCATGTATGTCAATTAGGTAAACATGCTAAGCTTTAGTTTTATAATTCCGAGTATTCTGTGTTTGAAATCATTCACTCGGATATATGGACATCACCAATTCTGAGTAAAAGTGGAATTAAATATTATGTTATATTCTTATATCACTTTTCGCATTTTGTGTGGGTCTACCCTTTGCACAAAAAATCCATTTTGTTTGATAATTTTGTTGCATTGCGTGCTTATGTCAATAAACAATTTAATGTCGACATCAAGGCTTTGCAGTGTGACCATGGTGGTGAATATGACAACACCCGTTTCCATGACCTTTTTTGCCAAAATGGCATACAATTTCGGTTTTCTTGCCCTCGTACTTCGCAACAGAATGGCAAATCCGAGCGTATGCTTCACACCATTAATAACCTTATCCGTACATTACTCTTTCAAGCTCACATACCTCCATCTTACTGGGTGGAAGCTCTTAATATGGTTGCTCATCTTTTAAATATATTACCTTCTACCGCCATTAATAATGAAATAACATTCACCAAACCCCCACATATGAACATTTACGTGTCTTTGGATGTCTTTGCTATCCTCACGTTGATGTTTCACGTAAACTAGAACCACGTTCCACACCTTGCATCTTTCTTGGTTACCCCGCCAATCATCGTGGTTATCGGTGTCTCGACTTAGCCTCCAATAAAATTATTATTTCTAGACATATGCGGTTTGATGAAGATGTTTTTTCCATTTAGAAATGTTACGTCTTCTAATAAACCAACATATGATTTCCTTTTACCACATATACAAACTACAACCAATGTTCCTACTAGTGAACCATTTGTCCAACACATGGATGAACCAAACACCCCCAATACCCCCATCCTACAACCCCTTCAACCAACCCACCACAACCAGATACCCCTCCATCTCATAACTCAACACCAATCCCACCACAACCCGATACCCATCCATCTCATAGCTCAACACCAATCCCAACTTCGGCCCTAACACAATCACATGCCCAAACGGTAGATAGCCATACTCCAATTCCCATAAATAATTCATCACAAACCATGCCTACCCATCCCATGGTCACTCGCGCTAAAGCTGGCATTTTTAAACCGCTTGAACGTATGAATTGTCATGTTACCACTACTTCACCACTTCCTCGCTCTCATGTTCATGCTCTTCGTGACCCTAACTAGAAAGAAGCTATGTTAGATGAATATAATGCTTTAATTAAATTACTGAACGAACGTAGGTTCTTGACCCCGTCCAGCTAACGTTAATGTGGTTTCGTTCTATGTGGCTGATTAAACATAAATTTTCATGTAAATTGCTCATTAAGCAGGTATAAAGGCCCGTTTTGGTTGAAACGGACGCAGTAAACAATAGGGTATTGATTGTTGAGAGACATTTAGTCAGGTGGGTAAACCGCAACCATTCTACAGTAAGTTGAGTCTTGCAGTTTTCTCATGACTAGTCCATTCATCCAAGCTTGATGTAAAAGAATGATTTTCTTCATGGTCACTTATCTGAGACTGTTTATATGCATCAACCTCCTGGGTTTGTTGATCCTAACAAACCTAATTATGTTTGTCATCTGCAGTGATCTTTGTATGGGCTTAAGCAAGCCTCGCGTGCTTGGTTTCAGCGCTTTGCTATTTTATAGAAGAAAATATTCACAAATTCAAACACAAATTTTCAAACGTAACGATAATCGTTTTCACAGCCTCCCCGGCAGCGGCGCCAAAAATTGACTCGCATAAACTTAACCCTCTTTATACATAGATAAATGTAAACAAATATAAATATATATCAAGGAACAAAATCCGCAAAATCAATGAAACCGGAAGCAGTATAGAGAGTCTCCGGGTCGTTATGTCCCAACGAGGCTTGAATGGAAAATCGAATTACGGATTGATGATTGATGATTGAACGATAAAGATTTGGATATGATTTGGCACTAAACCTAATAGGCAAATGCACTCAAAAATAAGCAAGGAAAATAAGCTAGAGCAGGCTTAAAGGCTAGGAATGGAACAAACACTTAAAACTTTTACTCTAAGACAGAAATAAGCTCAAATAAACTTAAGACAAATCAAATAAGCTAAGCTAACTCTAAATAAGCAAATTCAAAAAGCAATTAAGCTAAATTAAGCAAGGAAACTCAGCAGTACTAACAACAGTACTAACAGTTTTAACTAACAGTACTAACTTTGAGTTAGTACTGCTAGCTTTAAGTTAGTACTGCTAGCTCACTAAAACACAATGAAACGAGAAATAAGCAAATAAACCAAAACAGATGTTTACCTAACCCTAATAAGCACTTCAGGAGTAAGAATAAGCAACTAGAATAAACTAGAATGGCAAATGAGCTAAAAAGCTACAATCCCGTTTTTAGTCCAAGTCCTCAAAAAGTGCTGATTTTAAAAAGTCGTTTTTAGCCAAAACGCAAAACACGAAAGTTGTTCACAACATGTTTTTAAGCAACTTTAATAAAGACACCTTGCTAAAATAAGCACTTTATAAGCTCCAAAAAGCCAAATAAGCTGCTGATTGCAGAAAGTTGCTTAAACTTTTGGTTTTTGGTATTTTGGACACTACAAACTCAAAATAAGCTCAAATTCAAAAAGGAGAGATGTTTTGGAAAGCTTATATGTTGCTTAATCTGATTCCAAAAAGCTTTTTCAACCAAACACAACTTAACTTAACTCAATTTGCATCAAAAAGTAGTAAACTCTAAAATTTTCCTAAATAAGCCAAAATAAAAATAAGCTAAAATCACCAATAAGCCAAACTGAAAAGTGGGCTTTTGGAAATAAGCTCACTAATGAGTCCTTATTAAGCCCACCTATTCACTTTTTTAAATAAGCCACTGAAATAAGCACAATAAGCACAAATGGACTACACTAAATTTTTTGGATTTTATGATAATTGCACTTTTAGTCCTAAAATTAGCTACTGAAAATAAGGTCTCAAACTTTAAACAAATCATCAAACAGATTTAGTTCACCCTTCCATTGTGTTATGTTCAAAAAATTCAAACCTAAATCCTAATCTATACTATTCCTAAAAGTGGATCAAAATTGTGTGAACTACTGGTACCTAACTGAGTTAAGTAACGCTAGCTTTAATAATGTTAGTACCGCTAGTTATAAAGTTAGTATCCTCGCTTAGTCTAAAAACCTCTTAAGTTTCAAAAGTCATTTTATCAAGCTGATTGGAATCCTAATTGTTAAAAACAGATTATCAAATGACAACATGAATTTGGTACTTCATGAACAGTTTTCAAATCAGTGATAGCACCTTAAAAAAGCTAAATTAATCTAACAGTATTAACTCAAAAACTTAACAGTTTTATTAAATGAAACTACAGTACTAAACTAAGAAAGTTGCACTATTCACTTTTAAACTATAAAAATATGTAAAATATGCCTGAACATTCTGATAAAAAACATATAAGTAAACAAGTAAACAAAAAGCACTATTAGAGTTTTTTAGCAAAGAAGGAAAAACATAGAAAAAGTGAGACTTACAACCAACCTTGCTCAAAACAGAGCTTAAACCTAGAATCTACAAGCATCTAGAACTTGTTTGTATAAAACTAGCTGAGTAGTGTCCATATGCCCTATCCAAAAAACTGGTCTTTATCATCCATAAAATAAGCTGTGGTGTATGTGAGGAGGATTTTTTGCATTCTCTTAACTACTTACTTTTTTTTTGGTTTACTTAATTAAAGCAGTTTATAAACAAGCTGTATTGAGAGTTTTTTGAGCACAAAAACAACACATTTAAGACACTTAATCACTTGGAATTGTATTTTGACTCTTAAACCTTAAATTTACATTAAAACTTGAAAATGTTACAAAGCTGTAGGTTGAACGCTTGTAAACGACTTAAAAAAAACTGAAAAATAGCTAGATTTTTAGATATTAAATACTACAAATACTAACTCTCTAACTTTGGTGTTACAATGGCCCTTATTTATGCTAAAACGAATTAGGTCTTGTTCCCTTGGACTTTTTTCTATTCTTTCTTCTGTGTTTCTTTGTAGAGTCAAAAACCAAGTGATGATTGTTGTGTGAGGTGATTCTAAAACAAAAATCCCAGCCTTTAATTTTTTTGTGCTTCTTTGGAGTTAATCATAGCCATCGAAAATACTTAGGAATGGTGAGGGATTGCCAACATGGCACTTATACAGCTAGGGGGGGTTGATAGAGGAGTGGTTGAAATGATTTATCTAGGGTATTGAGTGGTTTTGCATGGAAGAAGTATGGGACGACATCCCTAGTTGTACCTGTGTGTTATTGGACGGGAAAATGGTTTTTTAGGGTCTAGGTTGGCAGCCTTGGTTCCCTCATGTCTTTATAACTTTCTTGTAAACGTTGCAACTTTTGCAAATTTCGTCCCTCTCTTTTGGGATTTTCTTGCAATACAACTTGGGGTTTGGCAGTTTTAGTCCCTTAAGTTGTATTTTCTTCACTTGGTTGACTTTTGACTTTGATTTGACTTTGTCTTTTCCATTCCGTGCTCGGTTTTGTTTGTTTTTGGCTTTCTTTTTGAATATCCGTTCCTGCACAATTCAAATGCAAAACATACAAATACAATGTATTTTTGGTATGTTTTTAGTCTTTTAAGTCCGTTTATAATGGAAAATGGTATGTGTAATTAAGCACATACCACTTTATGTGGATGATATTATTCTTACAACATCGTCCTAGTAGGGGAATAATAAACCTAGGAGATATTAGATGTCACAATCATTAAAGATTTGGAATATATATACACCCGCTCTAATGTATCGACTATTGGTGATGATGTTACATTTTATAAACCGGTATCAATACCATATGGATTATGTACCTTTGGATACTATAATGAACCCACAACTTATAGGAGCCTTTATTCTTGCTGCGTGAGCTTCCCCTACCCAAAATAACAACATGAACATCGACTTTAATTCTCTTTCAAAGTTACCTAGGTGGTACAAACTGGCCTCACTTTTGTATTTGCCTAAACAAGTGAGTGTGTACATGTGGGAACCCGTCCCACCTGACAGCTATCGAGCTTTGGGATTTGTAGTCACCGTAGGCACTAAAAATTCTCTTGATGATATCATGAATATGTATACTTTTCAATTGGATGGTGAACACATCTGGTGTGTTCGAGATAATCTTACTTGCCATAAAGGTGTTACCGTCGGGTCGACGCTTAATTGTTTTTAGAATTTTCTTAATAAAAACGTAGTGGGTATTTATTGCTTGAGAAATGTAATACGAACCCTGTTGTTGAATCAATGTCAAATTTAGAGCAAGTAGAGGCGTTAATCATCCATTACGGGCCCATGGTTTACTTCCATCCGGATGAGGTTTACTTACCGTCTTATGTCCCTTGGTTTTTATAAAACAGAGGGTTTCTTAGCCATGAGAACTGTTTGTTCGATTTACTAGGCGAAAATATCACTATCGTCAAAAAAGGTAATCTCGAAAGTGCAGGGGTTTATCTTATTGTTAAACCGACTACATGAACTTTTTATGGACATTGATATGTGGATTTTTTTTCCCGTTAAAGGGGCCAGATACATTTACTGTCTTCAAGCTATTGAATTTCAACATAAAATGTGAACGTGTTGGCAATTAGGTGAATTTTATGCTCAGGATAAGCAACTTTGACGGGCAACTTTGGAACGTGTGTTTTGATGGAAGCGAATATGTTTACCCTGGTTACAGTTTATCAAGGGAACCAATAAACCAATTGTATGAATCATTTTGTGTGACTGTACCTATTTAAGCATCGTAGTTTTCTCCTGATTGACCTTGGGAGGAATTGGGAGTGGCTATGTTCTGCTTGGTAGGAGGTCTGGTTCATTTGAATGTACCATAAGGGAGGGCTTTCCTTTGTGAAGGGAAATGGTCCAGGAGAATAGTGTATTAAGGGTGTTCTTTGGGTTCACTAAATACACTATTATAAGAGGTAATGTTGGCTCTATTATGGAGGTGTGTGTTCCCAGAATAGTGATGCCTGATCCACTTTAGTTGTTGATCCATTCAATGAGGTTGCAGTTGTTGAATGGTGTTACACCTGGAAATGTAGCTGTTCTAGTATAGCCATCCATATAGTGTGAATGGGATGGTTGTCCCTCTCTTAATGATGCCTGAACTTCTTTTCACAAGTTATTGTGGTGGCAGGTTGAATGATTTGTGGAAAGGAAGTGTAGGGAAATGTAGTCAAGGAGGGTTTGGTCTTTGGTGCATTTAGGTGAAATATTAAGCTTGCTGATCTTCTGGCTGTTGTCCAAAGTAGAATACATCTGGTTACTTTGCTTCACAGTTGGATTTTCTTCTTTGTCCGATAAAGAGTCCTTTGTATCTGAGGTCTTTTAAGTGCAGTGCCAAAGATCCACAAAAAGGTGTGAATTAGCGGGAACACCCTGACCCGGGTGCTTTTTGGCACCAACCATTGTCCACCCCACAAGGAATAGTTTCGGCAACTCTCCTGGCCCAGTGAGGCACCAACTGGAGTAGGCAGGAGCCGAGACTTTCTTAATTGTTTTTCAGTTTCTGTATGTTTCTTTCTGGATAAGAGGTTAGGCATGTCTAATCCTTTGTTGTATTGATGTAATTTGTTCTTTTGTTATTAATAATATTTCACCTTTGAACCAAAAAAAATCAGGCACAATATTTTCTTAAATGGCGGGAGTTACTTTCAAGGATCGCAAAAGCTCAGGACCGACGTCAAAAACCATGTTGATAAAAGTAATAAGGTCATTGACGCAAGCAAAAGGTATGACACTGACTATCTTGGCAATGGTCTGTTGTGGTAAATCCGGACTGGTTGCAATATATGCGGAAATGGAAGCCATGAGCCGTTGAAGCTCAATAAAATCATCAGTTGCTTAATGTTGTTCGACCTGCCGCTTGTGGAGATGTATGATTACACCGAGGTGTATAATATATAAGTTGTGGATTTTTATTTATGATGTAAAACTATTGGACCATTTCACATGCCAACTCATTTTGTGGATATAATTTTGTAAACATTTGATAGATGTAGCATTTCTTTTTTATTTATGTGTTACTGTATATTTGGGCAATATTTTTTATTTCTTAAATTATCATTGTTGCTATGAATGTTGGAAGTGTTACCTCATATCATGTTCATGTTGTTTAAGAATTTTAGTGGACATCTACTAATACACCCACACATTTATCGACTGCGAAAGATTAGGTAGAACATTAAATACAAAGTAATGCAATACCGCCATGTCGAGATGGAACCGACCTGAAGTAGCAAAGTAATGCAGGCCCTTCATCAGTATGTTGTCTTGATTATACGACACGATCCAAACAAACACCTGTTAAGAGTCTAGCACGGGAAGAAGCTCCTTGTCCTTAAAAGGTGTTTATGTGCTCAATATTCATTGCAAGCCTCATACGTAACGACCCCAGGATTATGCCAGACACGTTGCATTTATTGCATAGTGACAATTTCAACGTAATGGTAAATGGCGAAGCAGAAAAAATTAGCCCAAGAGGTTTATGTCTCTATCATGTATAGTATGTGTAGTTTTGATTGTTGTATTCTCGTCCAACAACTGGAGTTTTTTTTCTTGTGTATTGTCTTCGAATCATATATACTCGTAAATAAGATCATGGTGTGATCAAAGCTGATAAATTGTTAGTTGATATATAATCTGAGGATCAGGGGGTTAATGGTTGCTAACTATTCATTGCCTTCCAAATTAAACCACCATATTCTTTTACCAAGTCAATACTACACTAACTAACTCCCTTGCTGCATCATCAGCTTGTACTACACACTTAGCTACATGTACAAGTAGTTGCCGCATCACTCACTTGTAACTTTTGCATCTTGAATGATAAAACTTACCAAGCTCACTAATAACTCCAACAATCCCTCACTAGATTGGAAAGTATTCTGCTACTCTGATGAGTCATGTCACGAAGGTGTCATTTTGATTAAACCTCGTTAGTTAAAGTGTAACACCCCCAAAATCAGGTCGCAGCGGAAAGGTAACAATGGGGTGCTACGTCAAAGTACAAAAATCAAGATATAGAAAACGACCTTAAATGGACGTTAAAAATAAGATTCATTCAATGTCATTACAAAAGATCAGAGTTTTCACGTTAGGTCCCATAGTTTTGATAAAAAGACATTAAGATTTTATAAGACAAAAGTTTCATTGAATTTAAGAAACTAAGATCCCTCAAATTGAAATCCGTCACGGCTCCATTCCAAGCTTATTGGTCCTCAGCACTGAATTAAAACATGCTAAATGTCAACAAAATTTGATGAGGAATTCATTTGGTTTATCAGGAATAGGTGGAACCACAAGTTCTACAGTTAATAGTGATATGAAAACACATTCTAGTGTCTTAAAACATGTTATTAGTGCCCTTTGCTATTGATACTCGAACCTTAACGTAATAAAATTGTAATCAATCCAGTACTCGAGGTTTGTGCCCAACACTGGATACAGATGTTACTAAAACATTCTACGAATTTTCTCAATCAGTTGTTGTCAAAACATCATAGAATTTTTCTCATAATGTTAAATGCGTCAATGTTCAATAGAAACCACAGCCCAGACGGGGGGATGTCACGTCCCGTAGATCTATTCCATAACACTAGCGTAATACCAGAGGTATATTAACGTTCATGAATAAAAAGGGGACTTTAATGGCAATACGGTAACTTAGGCAATATGTAATCTGGGTATAGCATAAAGTTTTGGAAACACTTGTGTCCAAAGGAATCATGCATTGTCATCATCCCGTTTTAATAAAGCAACGTTGTAGAAAAAGGGCTACGATTCTACCTTTACAGTGAATGGTAATCAAACAGTATTCACATTAGAAAATGCGTCAAGCTTACGATCGAATGCAACCTAATCCAAATATAGGTGTATAAGTACTATTCACTTGATATTTATAGGTCGCTATAGCTCATCATACTATCATTCGGGCTATCATAATAAGAGGGTCATGCTTGTGGACGTATGAGGAGCTAGGACTCTTTAAATCGTAAATCCAACAAACTCGGTCGACACGCAACCCCGAAAGAGGCTCATTATGAAACTCCCTTAGCTAATATAGTATTTTGTTTAACTAATACCACATATAATTCTATATAGCTACATCACCATTGAATCATCTTTGTGAAATTCTATTTATAAAGTAAAATCGTTTATAAGTTACTTTTAGTAAAACTGGCTCGTATCTTTATTGTTTTAAGTACGTTTCTTTCGTTTCTTACGTCTCCTCGCCTTCGTATTAAGACGAGTTATCAAAATGATTTACATTTTTCAATTAATTTGAGTTTTTCTGTTATAATAGTGATATTTTTCTGTTTATACACAAGCATATATTTATTTTTATAGATTTAGTTATCCGTAAATCTCATAAATGTCTAACTTATTCGTTTTTTTTATAGCTCCGTTTTTAGCGTTTCTTTCGAGCACGTTCTCGTATTAAAAGTTTTTATCATATTAATGATGTTTTAAAAATATAAGTTTCTGTGGTGAATAGTAATTTTTTATAAAAATAGTTTTATAAAAGTATATATTGAACGTAAACTTGAAATCGTCGTATCTTTTTCGTTATAAATTGGTTTTTCGAGTTTTTTTTATCATTTTGGAATCGTCATGAGGTGTACTATCTTATAAAAATATAAAAGGACCAGGTGGGATGTCGAATTCAAACAGAAAGTTTGGAGGTTTTTCATAAAAACATGTTTTAAACTTCATTTTGTACTTTTCTATTTAGTAGATTTTCACAAGCCTTTTATAATTATATATATCATATGACTTACATATATTAGAGTCCAAGATCCATATTTACATTCATATAACATGTGTACAAGTTCATAAAAGTATGTTTACAAGAAAAATCCACTTTTACAAGTTAAACATATCATAAGTGGTGATTTCACTACATAGAACTTATATACACATAAAATGATAAATGTAAAGACATAAAGGGTTTTAGATATTGTGAGATGTATGATGATAACACACAAAATCTAAACCCTTGTTTGATGAAAAACCAAAGTTTTGCAAACACCAAGAAATTTCATAGGTTTCAAGGAACCTAATCTTGCAATTAACTTGAATTTAAACTTGCATTTGCCTTAACTCACCCTTCAAAACATCTTTAGGTTATATAGGAATGATGTGTAAACACTTTAGAAATATTGAAATAAAAAATTGTATGGATGGTTTTAGGGTGTGCTTTTTGAGCCGTGGATATGAATGAAAAAGGAAGAGAGTAAGTGAAGTTTCACCTAAGAAAATGAAGGAGTGTGTGTGTTATATCTATTGTAGGGCCTTTTATGACTTCCCTCTGACTAGTCTATAGAACATAAGGAGGTTCTTAAGGAAGTTTCTTGGTCTTGGATCTGTGGTCAAAACTTGGAGGACTAAGGGTGTTGGTTCCCTAAAATGGACATAATCTCATGAACAATAAGGAGTGGTAGTTTTTAAATAGATAATTTTTGTATCTCCATCTCTATTTATTCGGTTATAAAAGCATTAATGTATGATATATTTTTGTGATTTTTGGTATTGTGGGTTATAAAAGTGGGTATTTGTTTGAAAGCGTTAGTAATATTTTTGTTGGGTTTCCGGGAAATGCTCTTAAACTTAAATTTATCGCGAAAACGTAAACCCAATTTAGTAAACCAATAAAAATAACACATAATATGTAAATTATTACTTTAGTAAAAAAATATTATATTGCTTTATTGACGTAAACTTTTAATTCGTTTTGGTGCCCGTTTACGTTGATTGTGATTCTTAGTTTACGTGATTAACGTTAATAATTAAAATTTAAAATGCAAACGCGTTCGAGAAAATAAAATAAGTGTATTTAAATGTCACGAAGGTGTCATTTTGATTAAACCTCGTTAGTTAAAGCATGCAAAATGAGATCGGTTTGATGGTGTCCGAAGATTAAACCACAAACTTTATTGACCTCACATGCACACTTTTACATGTAACCATTTCATTCTCACTGAGCACTAATATGGCCGTGCGCTTAAATCCTGATTCATAATCCTCTAAGAGAGCAACCACAACTCTCTATTCAAGGCGGCACCACCTCTAGGTCACATAGGCAAAGCTACTCTAACTTCTTCGTTGTTAAGACGCCTCAAAAAGCTTTGTTAAGAGAATAATCCCATCCTCATTCTTAGCAACGCCATGCTATCTTTGATATACATTAGTCAAATCGTTGATAGCATCTTCTATCGATAGGTGACTTCGTTATTACCCATTAAACCCGTGATGTAAGAGCACTACAACCAAGTCGAGTTTCCATTACTAATCGATTCTCAATGGTTTCAAACCCATGCCTCTAGCGACTCTCAGTAAGTCTCTCGTCAGAGACTTAAAGGAGATACCCGACAAGTCTGTCAATCATTTGTCGGTCACAACACAAACACTCACCAAGCCTCTCATCAGAGACTTAGTAGTGTCAAAATCAAGTTTCTAGGTTACTTGATGAACATGTCGATAATAGTACTATTCTCATAAATTTGTCTAGACATTCCATCACAATGAATTTGAGGTATTGCATCTCTAATCCATTTAAACACCTCTATCGCCACAACTTAGGCAATAATACATCCTTTTACACGATGTAAAATCACATTTGTTAATTGCACATTCAAATCCAACTCATTATGTTAGTATATAGTATTACCAACTTTTGACACCGTATCACCATTGTGATTTAGCCAAATTGCATAGTGTCATCCGATGCTCACTATTTTACGCTTCATAGGCTAATCTATAGACTTGCTCACAAGCGAGGTTAAATTAAACATGTAGCATGTATAATTAATACCCCCACCATTTGGCAATATTCTGTATATACTATGCCCCAATTATAACAAGCCAACATGCTTCATTATTTGATATGGCACTACTAACCATTCAATTTCCTTTATGGACTAAAACTACATACTTGTTGCTTGCACGGTCAAAAAACAACTCATAGTGTGAGTGGAGAAATTCACCAACTTGTGAATTCGAATCACATTCCAAGATTCTAATCACTATGTACCCTTCTCATATATAATTGAATGACTTTATTTTGACTATGCATGGTAAATTCAGCTATAATGTGTAGCAGACACATCAAGCACCCCCACCATTTTGCATATCATGGTTAAGTCACTACTCACTATAGTCCGATGACAACGAGCCTACTTGTATCGCTCATTTGGGTATTATCTACAATTGAGTTACACAATCTACTTTGGTTTGAATGAAATATACCAAAAATATTAGTTCTTGTTGACTCAAAATGCTTTGAATTATCTCAATCCTACAAGAGTGAGCATTGCAATCAAAGTATATAAAATTTAGCATTTTCATTCTGTTTATAAGTATCATTCTCATAAAAGTATGAGTGGTTTTTCATCGCTCAAAACATTAATAACTGTTATCACATTCTCAAAAGTTTCTAGATCTACAATTTATAATAATTCATTAGTAAGTCTAGTTCATTTAAAAGAAGCAATTTACTTATTAAATGACTATAGTTAGTTATCATTTAAAAGAAACAATTCTTTACTCTATTAAATGACTATAGTTAAGGTTAGGATAAGCATAATGGCCCTAGAACCAAGTAAACGAAAACATGAAGTCCCCCCCCCCCCCCCCCCCGCTGTTTCCTGGGGTCAACAAACAACTATTAATAGTACAATCTACCAGAGTCGCGCAGCGTGAATCACCTTGTCTGCTTATACTCGTTCAGTTATCTTCAGATATTGTTATTTCATATCTAATTGTTGACTAACAGAGCCACTAACGAGCATAATGGCTTGTTCCTTCGCAAACATAGCCTTTTCCGAAACATCGCCATTATGTCACAAACGAGCCTCTTTATAGTAGTAAAAGTTTCATCATAAACAAGATATGTTCACAACTAGATAAATGTGGTTACTACTAGCATAACTCCCATTTTATCGTTTATGATATCTAAACAACGTTTCTCCTTCGCGATCTCTGGTCGATCCCTCCATGGATGTAACCGGCAATAATAATGAATTGCTTGTCCTGAGTTAAGTCACACCTGCTTGGTGACATGATCGACAAAATTCATTTGCCACAATCATCTAAAACCAATGCACCCATGTGCATTGAAAACTCAAAAATTATGATATTAGATTATCTTGTTGAATCTCTAAAATGTAAACTTCTTTTACAAAATCCAACGTACAAACTGATGAAAACTAAAGGTTTAGTCTATTTATTAAACTGATGAGGCAACTTTAATATCTAAATTCAATACACACATGTATCACACAACTGCATATAGTTCCTTAAACAATATGAAAAGAATGTTATAATATGTTTCATAAACTCTTAGAAAACATATTACACATCCCCACATAAAAACCATGTATTTAAACACCTTTTAAGATTGTTGGAACTGTTACCTCATATCATGTTCATGTTGTTTAAGAATTTTAGTGGACATCTACTAATACACCCACACATTTATCAATTGCGAAACGATAAGGAACATTAAATACAAAGTGAATGAACCTGCCATGTCGAGATGGAACCGACCTGAAGTAGCAAAGTAATGGCAGCCCTTCATCAGTATGTTGTCTTGATTATACGACACGATCCAAACAAACACCTGTTAAGAGTCTAGCACGGGAAGAAGCTCCCTGTCCTTAAAAGGTGTTTACGTGCTCAATATTCGCTGCAAGCCTCATACGTAACGACCCCAGGATTGATGCAGACCCACGTTGCATATTGCCAGTGAACAATTTCAACGTAATGTAAATGGCGAAGCAGAAAAAATAACAAGATGTTTATGTCTCTAACATGTATAGTATGTGTAGTTTTGTTTGTTGTATTCACGTCACAACAACATGGAGTTTTTTTTCTTGTGTATTGACTTCGAATATATATAGCTCGTAAACTAAGATCATGGTGATCAAGCATGATAATGTTAGTTGCTATAAAATCTGAGATCATGGGGTTAATGGTTGCTAACTATTCGTTGCCTTCCAAATTAAATCACCATATCCTTTTATCAAGTCAATACTACATTAACTAACTCCCTTGCTGCATCATCAGCTTGTACTACACACTTAGCTACATGTACAAGTAGTTGCCGCATCACTCACTTGTAACTTTTGCATCTTGAATGATAAAACTTACCAAGCTCACTAATAACTCCAACAATGAATGGGGAAGACTTTTCTAATGTGTTTGCTTTTGGAGACTAGCCACAAATTATATTGCATGTAAGGTGATGATGCTATTGAATGGGTTCCTGCTTTAAATCTTTAATGGTCTCTTTAGTTTTTGTTCGTGTTCTGTTACTTTCCTAAACTGGATCATATTCACACATCATGTGACTAGTTTTATAGAGCAAGTTCTTTAAGAATATATAATACTTGAATTATTAAAATGCACGTCTACTAACTAAGAGTTGTTCAAAGAATCTTACATGCATGGTTAACCCCTCAAAATTCCTGTATTCACACACAAAGTGATTGAGTGAGAAAAAAACCAAGTTAATGTTTAATTAGGTGATGTAAAAAAGCAACGTCATCTTATGGGTCATCGTATTACGTATATGTGCATGTAATATATAGTTCCTCCAATAGTTATATAGACCCATCTCTATCCCCTAAGTAGTTTGAATTCACACACAGGATCTAACTCCTAAATTGCTTCAACTTTCAATGTCTAACCCTCCTTCTAGATCAGATGCACGACAGAGGCCTACTCGCTCTTATACCAATTCTGACACTAATAGAAACCTAATACAACAAGATAAAGCTCCAGGACTTGAGCATGTCTGTCAACGCACAAAGATCTCACATTTCGAGCAACATCAATTTGTTCCTGCAACCCCTGCTAAGCAAACGCGGTCCAGAGATCCTACTCAAGGTGACAGAAATCATTCTCTCTTTTTTAAATCTCACTAATTTAGTTTTGATTAATATTTGTAATCATTATATTTGCTTCTTCAATGTTGAACTTGATTGCAGGTTTGAGATGTTGAGTATTATATTATGTACTTCTCTTTATAGAGAGCTTTAGGTTCGCATATTTTGGATCTCATTATTCTAGGGTTGACTTTTAATCATAATGAAGTAGTTTTGAAGGTAACATTTGTTGAACTAGTCCATGCCACAAAATATACAAATTCTGAAAATTCGCCATATATAAGATTTGCCACAAAGATGTTACGCGTTTCCAGTAAATTTAAGGATTTGCTTTCCGCCATTTAATCCACGAATTGACTTGAACTTTCATGGATTTGAGCAAATTTTACGGATTCTGATCAACATGGAGGAAAGTTTTAATTTGGTCAAAATCGCAGACTGGTTGCGGAAAATATAAAATGGTGAAAATAAAGGGAACCTGCAACGTTGTTATTTTTCTCTTTTTTACCTATACAAATATGTCTATTTCTTTTCACCTATACCAACATTCTCTATTTCTTTTCACCTGTTTATAAGTGCAGCAAACATTATGATCATACATTCATACATGTTGGGGGAAATTTACTCTTGTTAGTTGCTTATTAACTTGAAATTCTTGAGACTCAGTAAATTGTGAAAAAAAGAGACTATTTCTGTTGGTAAATTGTACCAAGTATCTGATAGATTAATCACACACATGGTCATTGTTAGCTTTATCTTATGTATATATTCTCTTTCTTGCAAATTGGCTTTCTCCTCAGACAGCAACCCAAGAAACAAACGGTTGTCGCGTCATAATGTTGTCGCCAGCTCATCTTGTTGCCTTCGCCTAACACCGGTAAGCGCATTCGAAATCATTGGTATGAAGTAATTAACGGGTTGCTTATGCTTTTTCAAATTATCAGATAAGTAACTTAGGAAGGAGTAACTCTTACAATGCAACAGTGAAATTTCAAAATGCTTATCTACCCTATAATTTTAGAGAAGATAGTAATAACAAATTTAGGGTCTGAGGTTCTGATTTGGATAGGAATTTAGAGTAAATACATAAAAGTACATTCTTGATTGTTAGGGAATGTTTATCTTAGCTTATTTTCATGCTTGCGAGCTTATTTTGTTTGTCAAATTTTTCCTAAACCTATTATTTTTTCTTTTTCTAACTTATAAGCCTTTCATGATTTAAAAAGCAAGCTTGTGAAAAAATAAGCAGAAGAAAGTAAGCTCGTAATCTTTAAGATAAGCTAAAACAAAAACTCCCTTATACATCCTCATAAAAACAAATCGTGAGTATTTGTGTACTTTAACAATGATCAATGCCACTTATCTTTTCTTTATGCATTTAATTCGAGTTCTTATGAGCATTTGAATTTTCTTTTATATCTCGTACAGGAGAAAACAATTGAAAATAGATCGTACCGGCTTGATATTTTGGTGCACAAAAAGCATAAAGGTAAATGTGAACAGTGTGCGGTAAAAACACAAAAGTATGAAGAGAATAAAAAAGAGGTGTTTGTATCAGAATATCCAAAATGTGATGGTGCTAAGCAATCTTCTCAAACATCAGTTGACGTGGAGGTTATTGGTATTACAAGAAAAAAACAAGTTTATGAGTTTGATCAAACTCATCAAGAAGCCGAGAGTATACTTAAACAGCCAGAATCTTCATCACCTCGTCAGCAATCTTGTTCCAACACTTTAACTCCCAATGAGATTAAATTCCACATTGAACAACAGGTTATTGCTGCAGTTTTCTTCCCACGTTGAAGCACTGAAAAACGAGATGAATAAGAAGATTGAAGAAAAAATGGAACACAAGTTTGACGATCTTCGTAAAACTGATAAAGCTGGAGTTAAGCCCAGGGGAATAAAAAAACTTTGTTTTTGGCAAAAAATAGGAACGATGCTATTGTCATAACATTGCAAGGTAGAATGAGGCAATATCGTGGTTTCATAGATTACACGTGCTTCCTTATATTCAAATCAAAGTCTCTATATCTATAAGTAGGTGCAGAGTATGCCATGGAGCGTCAGTTAGAGGATTGGAGCAACGTGCCTCTCGAAAGGACGCTTATTTACTTCAGTTTTTGTTGTTATGTTATTTGTAATAAATATGAGTGATCACCTCCCTTTCAAAATTTAGACCAAAGAGGCATGACTTGGGGGATGTCATGAATAAACACCCTAAAAAGTTTCGCACAAATAAGATCTTAATGTAACTGAATAATGGACGTCGATTCTGAACACAAACATGTGCTGGACTGCAAAACTGAACGCAAAGTTTTGGTTTATATAAGACTGAGTAATCACTTTAAACATGCCAAAGAATTCAAGATCTCGTAGATGGTGATTGTAGGTGCGGATGAAATTAAAAATGGAGTTGTCAGGTTAACAAAAGATACCGGCTTTATGCAAGAATTTCCTACAAGTGATTTTGCTAATGAGCTCATCAAACTTATGAACACCCCAGTCCCAGGTAAGTATGTAAGAGGAAAAGGAAGAGGTTATAGGTACAAGTATTTTCTGTTATTGAGCCATGTATCTATCTATACTGTTATATAAATCATTTACAATGTGGGTCCCATCAAAAATTAAGATTAGGAGGTGCAGTCTTGACCATTCATCTTATTTTAGAATATCACATCATAGAGTGACATGTGTCACTTCTTAATTAAAAAATCACTTTTATTTTCAATTTGACATATCTTTTTATCTATTTATTTTTGGGTAAAAGCCATAGAATACCAACCTACTTTCTGAAACTTACCATAATGAACCATTTACTTTTTTATTACCGATATGACCAATGTACTTTCAAATTATTTTTCAACTTGAACAAAACGTTTGTACCGTTAGTTATTATGTGACAACGTTAGTCAATTTAGCTAACGATCGTTTGAGGAAGTTTCAAAAATCGTCCCTGTGGTTTTAATATATTTTTCTTTTTTTCGAAAAAAAAAATTTCGAAATTTTTATAAAAAATTTTGAAATTTTTTTTTTTTTCGAAAATATATATTTTTTTTTTGAAAAATTTTGAAATTTTTTTTTTTTTTTTCGAAAATTTTTTTTCTAAAATTTTTATTTTATAAAAAAATTTGAAATTTTTTTTTTTTCAGAAATTTTTTGAAAAAAATTTAGAAAATTTTGCAAATTTTTTCGAAATATATATTTTTTTTCGAACATTATTTTTGAAAAATTTTGAAATTTTGTTTTTTTTCGTCAAGAAAAAAATTTCGAAATTTTTATAAAATTTTGAAAATTTTTTTTTTACGAAAATTTATTAAAAAATTTCGAAAAAAATTTGCAAATTTTTATAAAAAAAGAATTTCAATTTTTTTATCTAAACTTCTTTTTTCGTAAATTTTTTATGTGTATAAATTTTTTTTCGAATTTTTATTATAAAAATTTTCTCGATAGTTTTTATAAAAATGTGTAAAAATTTTCGAAAAAAAATTTCGAAAATTTTTACACATTTTTATAAAAAATATCGAGAAAATTTTTATAATAAAAATTCGAAAAAAAATTTATACACATAAAAAATTTACGAAAAAAAGAAGTTTAGAAAAAAATTTTGAAAATTTTTTTTCAAAAAAAATGTTCGAAAAAAATATATATTTTCGAAAAAATTTGCAAAAATTTTCGAAATTTTTTCAAAAAATTTTCGAAAAAAAAAAAATTTTCAAAATTTTTTATAAAAATTTCGAAATTTTTTTTTTCGAAAAAAAGAAAAATATATTAAAACCACAGGGACGATTTTTGAAACTTCCTCAAACGATCGTTAGCTAAATTGACTAACGTTGTCACATAATAACTAACGGTACAAACGTTTTGTTCAAGTTGAAAAATAATTTGAAAGTACATTGGTCATATCGGTAATAAAAAAGTAAATGGTTCATTGTGGTAAGTTTCAGAAAGTAGGTTGGTATTCTATGGCTTTTACCCTTTATTTTTTTATGATTTAATTTCACCGTATTTTCTAAAATTTCGTGATCTTTAATTCAACTTCCATTTTGATATATTTTTATAAATTTTTAGCTTTTCACATTTTTTTTGGGTTTATTTTAAAATTTTTAACAACTTTAACTTTAATTTGAATACAAACTTGATTCGTAAAAGATATATACTTTTGGAGACAATGTTTGATGGGTAAAAGAGTGTGTGAGTCTTTATACAAACGAGAATGATGTTAATATGATGTTGCGGGAAAGCTACGAAAACTCAAACAAATGAATTCTCTAAGCGGGTAGGGAATTACGGAGTGAGTTGGGTTAGCAATTTTTATCGCCGCCGCTATGCGCGGGTATCCAACTAGTACTATTATATAAAGGGGTCCATTAAAAATTAAGATAAGGAGGTGCAATCTTGACCATCCATCTTATTTCAGAAAATCACATCATAGACATGTGTCACTTCTTAATTAAAAATCACTTTTATTTTCAATTTGACATATCTTCTTATCTATTTATTTTTTTTATGATTTAATTTCACCGTATTTTCTAAAATTTCGTGATCTTTAATTCAACATCCATTTTGATATATTTTTATAAATTTTTAGTTTTTCACATTTTTTTTGGGTTTATTTTAAATTTTTTAACAACTTTAACTTTAATTTGAATACAAACTTGATTCGTAAAAGATATATACTTTTGGAGACAATGTTTGATGGGTAAGAGAGTGTGTGAGTCTTTATACAAACGAGAATGATGTTAATATGATGTTGCGGGAAAGCTACGGAAACCCAAACAAATGAATTCTCTAAGCGGGTAGGGAATTGCGGAGCGAGTTGGGTTAACAATTTTTATCGTCGCCGCTATGCGCGGGTATCCAACTAGTATTATAGAATTCAGAACGCTCCAAATTAGAATAAGATTCACATGATACAAAAAGATCAAAAACAAATAATGTAACAGTGGGTTAACGGGTCAAAGGTGGAATTTTTGTTATGTTTTTTTTAAGTTGACTAGTATATCTGATGTGGTATAACTGATGTATTGTTGCTGTGTTTTTTTTTAAAGTTGACTGATATATAAGTTAACTGATATATACTCTAATTAGTTGTTGTCAGAGTGGGTTAATGGGTCAAAATTGAAAAAAAAAATCATTGCACCTGTTATGTTACAGGGCTGCAACTAGAAAATGTTACAGGGCTGCAACAAGCTTATTTCAGTTACAACTTACAAGTTTGGTAATACTAATATTAGTACCGTTGTACCGGTACCGGTTTAAGATACGGTTTCGGGAATTGTACTTTGAATATAAGTCGGGAAAAAAATGTTGGTCTCTTTTATGTGCAAGAGAAAAAAAGTAGATTACTTTAATTGAAAAAGACCCTAAGTTGAGCCCTCGATAAAACTATGTAACATGTACAAAAAGGCTTTGTGTAAATTTTCATTAATTTTAAATGTAACATCCTGAGTAAATATGTTAATTAAATACAAAGAATAAGAAAGAATGTTCAAAAGTGACGCTTTAGCCGAGTGGTTAAGGCGTGTGCCTGCTAAGTACATGTGGTTTCCCCACGAGAGTTCGAATCTTTCAGGCATCGTATCTTTTTTTTCTATTTTCTCGATTTCGACCAGATCCTCTCAGGCGTCGTATCATTTTTTTCTATTTTCTCGATTTCGACCAGGTCGTATCCGTTACTTATGAGCAAATCAGTTATTCAAAGGAAACCAAAACTGAAAGGCAAAGCTACGTCGTAAACGAGAGC
>BQNB010058719.1:0-35594 GCA_026074375.1 Tanacetum coccineum
ATCATAAATCTAAAGGTTGCCATTATGACTTTTTATGTTTTTAGTTTTAATTTTAGAAGTTTATAAAATATACAATACAAACATATGTGCAATTTGCTTTTTAAATAAAACTCATATGAAGTTTAAACTATTCTACACTAAAAAAACATGTAAATTTACATTATTTAAAAGAAACATATATGCACCTTGAAAATTTCATGGTCAAAAAATCAAAACAAATTTTTTTTTTCAAAAATTAAGAAATCTTTAAAAAACGGGATTTTATAAAAATAAAATAACAATAAAAAAAAAGTGTCATTTACTATTATGCCCTTATGAATTAATTAAAAATTATTAATAATAAAAAAATTGATTGGTTTAGAGGAGTTTTGCCAGTTCTCGCACTAAGATTGGTGCTGAAAATAAAGTGACCATATATATATATATATGTATATATATAGTGGCATTTTCTTTGCAGAACCATTTTTTTTGTACAGAACCTACATAACTTTTAAAAATGAATCTGGACCATTAGATGAGTATAATTAATGGTTAAGATTAAAAGTGCTAAATTTGTAATTAAGCAATAGATGAGGATTTTTTTTTCAATTCAACAAAAGGCTGAAAGGGTAATATAGGAAGTTTATATTTATTTTTTATTAAAAAACTGCCACTTATTTAAGAGTATAATTATTTATTACTGTATTAGGTTAAGCCCAACTGCCTCCATAAAAAACCCAGATCTATATTTCTCTCAATCGAAACTCTCACCCACCTTTGTAAACCGATCCCAAATCACACGTTTTATCAAGTGGTGATGGTTCCATTTCTCATTATCACAACATGGAATGACCAATTTTTTAATTGAAAAGCCTTACCTACCCGACTCATACTCATCTATCATTTGTTTTTGCTTTTGACGGCTGCTCCAAATTCAAGGCTACATTCATATTTTTTTAAAGCATAACAGATTGCATGGTATGGATTTATGATTTATATATGAAGGGTTAAATTATATTTTCCATCCCCGACATTGCCATCGTAGGTAGATTCGAGGTACGGTTTTTAATAAGCATATCAAAATCATTATTTGATTCTTTGTTTTTGAAATCGTTTTAGTTATTAAAATTGTTTTTTATTTATTATCCGGTTTAGTTTTTGAAATCAATTTTGATTTTAATTTTCATTTTTGATTTTTATTTTTATTCATGGTTTTTTCAGCCATAGGAAGGTGTTAATGATTTAAACTTTTGAAAGAAACAGAAACGAATAACAAATTGGTATACATCCACAGCGGTATAGGAAGATTATTTCCCCACATCATTAAGTATGGATGTAATGGGCTAGGATAAGAAGGGTAAAAAACGCATACAGTACCTGCTATTAGCAGCAGCAAGAATTATTCCCCTTATCAAGTTATTACTATTATATTTACATTACTTTTTATATGTTATAATAATTGGCTTTTTTAATGTGTAGTTAAAGACCAAGATCATTTGCTTATCAATTGCCAAGTTTGCATATATGTTTTTGGAGAACGGGCACCTATGTTCTTAAATAAATTTGCGAGAAGAGCATTGCACATATGTTCTTGGAAGAGTAGTCATATGTTTTTGGAAAGGTACTCATATGTTCTAACAATTGTTTTGTAGTTTCAGGTATTTGAACATCTTTCATAAACACGGAGATCATGACCAATATAAAGAGTGCACATATGTCTCGCAAAGGTACTCATATGTTCTAGTGAATTTGATGAGAAAGTAAAGCTTGCCATATGTTCTCGAAAGGCGTGCATATATGTTTTTAGAGACGTGCATATATGTTTTTAGAGACGCGCACATATGTTGTGATCAATTGATAATATTTTTTTTAAAATTGTATTATATTTAATATCAAAATTTGTATACGATATCTATGTTTTTGATTTGTTATAAATTTAGAGGTAACATGTATATTTTGATGGTTTTTGTTATAAATTTTAAAAAATAAAGAACGCACACTAGAAACATATATGCAATTTCATTTTAAGCAAAAAAAACAAGTTTCATAGCAAAACAATTGTATAAAAGAAAAAAAACACATATACGCTTTATTTTTTTTAAACTTGTATGCAAGAAACATGTATGAATTTATAATATTAAAAAAAACATATATGCACTTCATTTTTTTGAAATATATTTGCTGGAAAAAAAATAATTCTTAAAAAAATAAAAAAATTAATTTTGAAAATTTAAGGCTTAAAAAAACGTTTTTTTAAATTCAAAACAAAAGTGAAAATATGTTTTACTATTTTACCCTTTTGAATTAAATAAAAGGATTTAATAATACTAAATTCTTACCGGTCCAAAGTTGCTTCTATAGGTTCTGTACAAAAAAGTTGTTCTGCAAAGAACGGTCCCCTATGTATATATATATATATATATATATATATATATATATATATATTATATAAAAGAATTGACACTTTATTTTCAGCACAATTTTAAGTGCGAGAACTTTCAAAAACATACATGCACGTCTTCAATAATTGTATTTCTGCACATATGTTCTAAAAAGAACAAATATTTAAAAAAAACATATTTGTTCTAAGGAATTTGATGAGAATTGAAAATACAAATTCTTTTCTTTGAAGGTGTGCATTTAGGAATCTTATAAGCGTGCAAAGACAATTATTAACGCGAGTGTAAGGTTTTTTTGTAAAAGAAAAGAAGAGTCATGATGATACAAAAGAACATGGGTGGATTCTTACGATTATAGAATATCCCTAGATAATAAATTGAATTAAATAAATAGAAAACAATTTATTAAATTCTGATTGGTCTAAAATAGTTCTGTATAACACTTCACTATATATATATATATATATAGATTAAACTATCACTTATATAATTATATGCCATGAAACTCCAAGTGCGACGCAAAATATTCATTTCGACGCACCCACAAAGGTACAACATTTTTTTAAATGAGTTACGCTTCATTTACCACAAAGTTTCTATTTTTAGAGAGTTGCCGAAAGTAAGGATAATATGAATCCGAAATAATATTTCATTATTATTTTACTAAGTTAACCAATCTCTTGTCATAAAAAAACCATACTCAAAAGTTTACACATCTTTGACTTTTATTATATATATTTTTCCTTGAATCTGACCCGTCCAAAACGACCCGCTAAACCACATTTTCATGACTCGGACTCTAAAGCATTTTGATGTAAAACGATGTTTCAGACAACCTTTTAGTTTTAGCCGAGACCCGAAACTCAAAAGAAAATAACGAAAATGCCGCTGCAAGTTTCTGTGCAGTTTATATATATACTTTTATTTTCTAATCCGCGAAATGGTCTAATTTAGTCGTTTCAAATCGTTAATATATAAAATTTACATGGTAAAAGCGAATCGGCATTTCGGACAACTTTCGTGCTTCGTCGGAAGGCCGAAACGGATTCGAAAGTGCTCGAAATGGTCATTCAAAAATCTGGAATACAATAGCTGTCATATTTATATAAAAATTTCCAAACTTCATTCGGCCATAAAATCTTCGTTTTTAAGAGTTACGAGACCCACTTTATACCGAAACGATCGTAAAAATACACTCTATCATATTTTCTAGACCTAAATTAGATTTTATAATTTCTCGACCCCCGAAATCCGAGCCAAACTTTCTGCTCGAAAATGGCGAGTACGAAACCCATTTAAACAACATTTTTGGCTTCCAATATCTCTGAAAATAACATCGATTAGCCTATTTCTATATGACAAAATCATCAAACTTCACTCAATAACCACACCAAAAATCGTTTCGGCCTTCCCATTTTTGGTTCGAACTCGGACGCAAACCCCAAAAACAAAAACAACACTTTTTCTAATCAAAACCCACTTCAATAACACTTATTTAACAACAATGAACACCCTCTCTAGATCAAAATCTTATGAACTCAACCCAATTTCAAACTACTAAAATACTTGATGCATGTTCAAGATTCTTAGTGGGTTATGCAGGTATCGATGAGGGGATTAATATTTTCAAAGTGGATCGTAATGCATGTTAATTTTTGTCGGGTTTTGGCTATGGTGTTGGTGTTGCCATCGGTGGGGAAACAAAAGAGAAAGGAAGACAAAGATTTTTTTGTTAAAAGGAAAATAATTGGATGTATGTGTTAGTTTATATAGGGAAATACTTTAGGATATTGGCACACTTGGTCCCTCCATCCTCTAAAGCCTTTCAAAATTAATACAAGAGGGTTTGGTTTGGGTTATAATAGCCGACCATGGGGCTCAGGTCAATGACTCCGTAAATATTTTTCTTACATCAACTTTATTTAGTTTAAAACATTTAATAAAATGTTAAATCATGTAGAATCAAAATTCTTGACACGTTTTTACAAAAACACGGGAAAAACCATAAAACACTAAAACAATAAATTTTTTCGCTCTCAGAGAAAAATATAAAAAACTTATAATGTTCTCAAATGCTTGAACGAATAGAAATTTAAAACACGGCTTGCGAAATAGCCAAAAATAATGATTTTTATCAAATCGCCCAAAACGAAAAACGATTATTCGATATTAACGTAGAAAATATATTGTGGCTCGAGATAATCGTCGGCCTAAAACTCAGGTTGTTACATTCTACCCACCTTAAGGGAGCGTCGTCCCGGTGCACAATTCAACTTATTCATCCAAAGCTCACACATGGAGAATCAGACTTTGATTACGAACGGGACTCATGCGTTCTCCGCCACTGATCCGCGCGTTTACACTCGCTAAATACGCTTTTAAGGCGAAAAATAAAAACACGAATCAATGGTAAATATACCAACCAAGATTCAATCGATTCTCCGAATCGCTCTTGTCAAAAGATGACATAAACAAGCCACGGAAACATCCGGGAAAATCACCACGCCACTCTCAAAACAATTCAATATGATAGATCAACGCAAACTCGATTGGTGATCATTCCAACAAAACAAAACGCACGTAGACAAACCGGTCTCATTAATGAAGCGCCACACCGGTTGCGAAAAATAAATCCGGAGTATACATGATCTCATGAACGCACTATGGTCAACTATTTATAACATAATAATATTCGCCATCTTTATAGCGGGTTCGCTTTTCGGACTTGCTTTACCTTACAGGCATGTCATTCTAGTTCCACTTATATTTATGCCTTGGCGATAATTATTACACATCATGCTCGATTACTATGAAGCCTTAGCAAAAAGAAAACTAACACATATCATTCTCAATCGCTCTTATCAAGAGAGAACCCACATAAGATCAAAAATGATAATCTATGTTTTACAGGGAGATGCTACATATATTATTGCTTGCTAAACTAAAAAAAACAATAATCCTAGCGATGAGTTATTATATACAGATGCATTCTTTTAGCTTCAATAACAGATCTGTATACATATCAATATCAATGGCTATAACGAATTTTTAATATTATGATATAAAATATAAAAAAAAAGTACTGACTAACCTTAAACTATGAAAAGATATCGATGAGAAAAGTTTATGGTTATGTGTTTTATTTATATTCACCTAGTCTTGATTATTTTTGGTAAAGATACGATGACAAATAATGTATTTTTGATTATTTTTGGTAAAGATACGATGACAATTAATGTATTTGAGATATTATGAAAATAAATAAAAAACATAATAAGATGATTCTAGAACAATTTGAGAAGAGTTATATTGGATACCTGAAAGAACTCATCCCCACCATTCATCAAAAAAGAAATCAACGGTTGAGATTAAATCGATTTTATTATTTCACATTCGTATAAAATCACATATGATTTAACACTAACATCGAATTACATGTGATTGCATTAAAATTAAATATTATATATGATTTAACTCTAATATCATATGTGATTTATCAATAATATCATATGTGATTTAACACTAATATCATATGTGATTTTATTAGTGTTTAATCACATATGATTTCTCATGCAATAACAATGAAAAAACGAAGAAAAAAACGTAAAAATACTTGAAAAAAATGATTTTTTTGTCGAAAGTATATCAAAGTAGATATCTATAGAAAGATAACTAAATGCTTGTCCTGATGGTATTCTTTTTTTCGCTTAACAATTAACGGTCTGGGAGATATTAATATTTGAAAAAAGGATGAAAATGGTTTTTTGGTTTAATCTTATCCATTGGATCAAGATGGATATGGAGGGTGGAGATTAGTCCCTTGGTATCCACATAAACTTTGATAACAAATGAACTTAAATCAAACAGTTTAGGGTTATGGGTTTTATTATATACACTTGTGACCCGAGTCATGTTATTTTTTGCTAAGTTATCATACTTATAACCAAATTTGTATCTCCTTAGAGTGTCTCTAAACAAGTGTGTGTGGTTTTTAAGGGCCGACATTTTCGACTAAGTTTATACAGGAGAGGTCGTCCCCCCACACCACTACAAGTTTACCCACCGCTCCAGGCCCCCGCTTCCCCCGGACAATTTCAGTCCACATTAAAAGGTCGACCCATACCTATCGACCCAAAATTCTTGCTGGGTCGCGACAATTTCCTTTGCATTTTGGGTCGGAAGTGGGGACCACCAACATTTCACAATATAGTTGACTAATTTTAGGTCACGACAATGCCTTTGACTCTTTGGGTCGACAATGTCGACCCACTAACTTTTTTTAAATTTATTAAAAACGTCCAGTTAAATATGAATATAATTATTATTATTTATTTACGTTAGGGTTTGCAGATTAGCTGTTTTGATCTTGTTGGATCGACTTGTCGACCCTAAACATTTTTTTTTTTTTAAAAAAGTTTTTAATATTGACAAAAAAAGTAATACGCTAATAAGTTTGGTCGACATTACCCCCTTATATTTTGGGGTCGACAATGTCTGACCCTCAACTTTTATATTTGTTTGAAAATGGATCAGTGGTGTTTCCATCGTAGGTTTTCCACCCAAGTTTTAGGGTCGACGACATTTGCGCCATAGAACCTAAGGGTTGATAATTAGGGATCGAGCGCGCCAATGTCGACCCTTAAGTGTCGGGATCGGCAAAAAAAAAATGTGGACCTACTCCTCATTGCCACGTTTTCTATGTTTTTTATTCCGGTTATTTTTTCTGGAAAGAAAATCTTTAAGATTTCCAAAAATCCAGAATTCGGCAATAACATATTAAAATCACACAAAACGTTACTCTATATCGT
The DNA here is from genome assembly GCA_026074375.1 of Tanacetum coccineum. NCBI lineage: Eukaryota > Viridiplantae > Streptophyta > Magnoliopsida > Asterales > Asteraceae > Tanacetum > Tanacetum coccineum. The sequence continues at coordinate 7,187 of BQNB010058719.1, forward strand.
TTACAATAACAAAATGCAAAATAACGTTACTCAATACCACAAATCCACCAATACCATAAATTTACCATTCAGACAAATCACAATAAGATCCTCACCTCGTCAAAAGTTATTACAAAATCAAATCTAAACTGTTATTATCATTACTAAGATAGTACATAAAAAACGTCCCGCGCCTCACTTCCTCCTCCTCCGCCTAGCTCCTCTCTCGGCGACTCGCATCACCGATATAGTCATAAAGGCTGCAATAGTAAATCTATTTTTGGTCAGAGGGTGTGGCCAATTTCAGATTAATTACATATGAAATCACAGTTGATTGGAATGTGTTTAGCCACATGAGAACGGGTCACCAGAAAGGAGTGAAAGTCGATCAAATTGTGTGTAGCAGTTTTAAAGTGTCTAATTTTTCTTTGTACCTTTTTAGTAAAAAGTGTTACCGGGCCTGTTCCATTCTTAACAATTGAACACGACATCACACACGCTCCACATCCTCCTAGAACCCTATCCACCTTATATAAATGATCCCTTAACTATCAACCCACTGGCCCTACCCTCCCATATCTCCGCCTCCGTATTGCATAAAGGACCTCTTTGGTCCAATTTTAAGAACTCTGTGTTATCCTTAAAATCTTATGGCCTTTATGGGACCTAGGTCGTTGTTGAGGCGTTAGGTTATAGTAGAATCGTCCTTCGTGTATCCAGAAATGGGACTCATCTCTGTTATCTCTATATAGATGGGCAGGTACACTTATATCTGCTTTAGGTTTTCATCTTTTGTACTTCTTTAATCAGCATTTGTTTTCGGCTTGTACAATTTTTGTTTTGCAATGCATGTTGGTTAGAATTTGTACGGTCGATAACTACTTCGGTTAAACTCTATTATTTTTATTAGACATGGATGGAAATTAGGTAGGTCTGCAACGTTGGGCACATTGTCGAAATGTGTTAATAATGAATAGCTTACCCTGTTCAGGTTTACCCGCAATCATTTATTGCCTTTTTTTTCTTCTAATACAAGTGTCTTGCTAAATTAATATATACGTTTTTTATGCATTACAAAAAACGTTTTTGCGCTAATTTTCATTCGCGGCGCGCCTCTCGCTACCGTTCATGTCATTCACGTTTAGGATTAATAAAACCCAATTCGACCCATTCACAAGTTAATGCTTCCAACGTAGCATCTCTGATTTCTATGTAATGTGTGATTAAACTCTTTAGCTTGACTGTCTGCAACAATTAAAGGCTACTTGTGCGGTTTCAGTATCAATAGCCCCGTCTCTAGTCTTGCATCATATATTTTTATCAAAATTCAGCTCTTACGATTTGCTTCTTTGATTATATATTGGTGCGAATGATCTGGTACTCAAGAAGATTAAATGCTTAAGATAGAGATGAGAGAGTGAGAGAATATAGTAACAACTTTGATATTCACAGCTCATAACCAAACTCCTAAACTGAGAGGATACTAAGTGCTTATTATGCAAGAGCAAGAATCGTCCTTTTTAAACATAAGAAGCAGCAGTGTTCAACCTTCTATCCCACAACCTCAGTAGCGGTCCCTTCCTTGTGGGCATATTTTTCACGACCAATTGCTTGCTTGGAGAACATCACACCTGCTCCTGCTCCTCACCCCTGGCACTAAAGTATCGCACGCACCATGCATCTCCTTGCGCCATTGGTGAAAATTAGGTTATATTTCTAACCGTTGTATTATAGGGGTATCTAGTCGCGCTCTCGCGTATATTGATTGGTTAGGGGCGGTTTTGATAATATTAGCTAGTGGGTCTTGTTAAAGGTTTATATCATATCTGTTCACAGCAATTTTGTTGTTCTTCTAATGCCATTAATATTACTAACCTGAGATGCATTGTGGCCTTTTCAATCGCTAACAGCATACAATTACATGTCGTAAAACTGGTTGGGTCGGACAGTGGTGTTAAGTAATGTCTAGACAAATAATTTTTGGTACTTTCACATCAGGTTGCTTTACTATTTTGTTTGCCGGGTCAAGGTAGCGCTGAATCGGGAATTACTTTGTTTAATATGTATGCATCCCAGAATCCACCGGTTATAAATAAATGAGCCAAAATTGGCACCTCTACCCAATGAATTCAAATCCCAACTACTATCTAAAATTGTTTGTGATCTAAATAAAGAACTCTCATGGGTCATATGAATCTAGGGTGTTTGGTATGCACGTTTGCTAAACTAATATGCAATATTGTATGATTAGATCGCCATCATAATCAACTGTGAACGCGGAAACAGAGTAAAAGATAAAGGATGAACGATGTGCCGCTAGTGCAAACTTATTATTTGGACCATAAGATGGAAAATTACCATGTCCGGACATCCGAATTTTGGTTACTAATCGTTAACATTTATTTAAAATCTGAGAGCTAATTCACTTCGTGTTGCTAAAACATTCCACTATAACCAATGATTAATAAGACATAAAACAAATGATAATTCACTGCGTGAAACAAGGGAACCAACAGGTGGTTGGCACATTTCGATCATATTCTTCTTTTGCATCAGCATCAAGAAGAGTGTTGTATGCATCATTTAGCCTCTCGGTTGCACTAGTTGCGCTGTAGAAACTACCAAACCATTGAGAGATAGACATGGACAAGAAGAATGTTCTTTCTGTACGCACTTCTTGATCTCAGAGATTTGTAGCCTTGGGAGTCACCAAGTTCCACATAGTGAGTATTGTCTTCTGCTAATCGCACCATCTACTCCACAAGATACTCCTTCTAGTATATCGAAGTGCATCATAGTTTATTATAGTTCTTCTAGCTTTCTTCAGATAAAGGATAGTGCCGACGCCACCGCTTCCACTTCGTTGTTCACTACTTAACCATGGCTAGGGTTTGTGATCATCCTCGCTTCGGTCTAGTTCTTGCCATATGAAAATTATTATATAAATTATATGAAGGCATATGTGGTGAGAATTATAAGATCAAAAATGATAATCTATGTTTGCTCAGGGAGATGCTACATATATTATTGCTTGCTAAACCAAAAAAAAAACAATAATCCTAGCGAGAGTTAGCGCTCGCTCTACAGATGCATTCTTTTAGCTTCAATAACATATCAATATCAATGGCTATAACGAATTTTTAATATTTTTGATATAATAATAATAAAAGAAAAAGTATCTGATCTATCCTTAAAACTATGAAAAGGTTATCGCATGAGGAACTCTCGTTATATGGTTATGTGTTAATTGATATTCACCTAAGTCTTGACTATTTTTGGTAAGATACGCTTGACAATCATAATGTATTGCTTGGATTATTTTTAGGTCTCCTCCTCCGTCTCACGCCCTCCCTGCCGCTCCCACAAAGTAATGTATTTGAGATAATTATTGAAAACTAACGTAAAAAACATAATAAGATGATTCTAGAACAATTTGAGAAGAGTTATATTGGATACCTGAAAGAACTCATCCCCACCATTCATCAAAAAAGAAATCAACGGTTGAGATTAAATCGATTTTATTATTTCACATTCGTATAAAATCACATATGATTTAACACTAACATCGAATTACATGTGATTGCATTAAAATTAAATATTATATATGATTTAACTCTCTCATAGCATTATGTGATTTTATCAATAATATCATATGTGATTTAACATTAATATCATATGTGATTTTATTAGTGTTTAATCACATATGATTTCTCATGCAAGAACAATGAAAAAACGACGAAAAAACGACGAAAAAACGAAGAAAAAAACGTAAAAATACTTGAAAAAAATGATTTTTTTTGTCGAAAGTATATCAACGTGGCTCGCTGACCCCGCTTAGAAGATAACCCTAAAATGCTTGTCTGCTTGGTATTCTTTTTTCGCAACGATTACGGTCTGGGAGATATTAATTTGAAAAATCGGTTAGATCATAATGGTTTTTTGGTTCGCTAATCTTATCCATCTGGATCTGTAGAACAACTTTATTCTTATATATGCATTATTAAATATTTGTTTTCATTATTTATTTTCATGTTTACTTGATGAACGATAATAGTCTTAGGCTGGGTTACTTTGAACTTTAATCACGTTCTACTTTGAACTTCGACTCATATGTTTACATTGTTAATTTATAATGCTAGTTTATATTTATGTTAAATAGATTATACATGTTGTTTACATATTGAAAACTGATTCTTTTTTACGCGTGACCCGTGCAACGCACGGGTATTACACTAGTTGATAATGGACCACGTTGCATTTAGTTAGTAGTTCTTGGTTAAATCGAAATTCTAATTATTTTTGCAAGCAATTTAGTCAATTTGTAGATAAGAAGCGGCCACTATGGCTCTTACATTGGATTTGACCACTTCTATTGTAAACTAAATTCAAAAATCATTCTTGTACGCCTCTTATTAAGTTACTTGGGTATACGCTTAAATATACTATATATACCTATCAAAATTGTTAATAAATTAATAACCTGTTAGAGTTAGATATATTATTTTGCTTCAAGTAACATTATCTAGCTACTTACTGCAACATGCAACGATAACTAATTAACTGCATTTTTAGAATGGGCAAGAAGGCAGAATTAAGGTAGTCACTACAACAATATAAGGGTTTAGGGTCGACAATTTCGACCCTAAGTTACAAAGGGTGTCGACCCAAAGTACTTAGGGTCGACAATTTCGACCCTAACATGTCGACCCTAACATGTCGACCCAAACCATTCGACCCAAAATTCTTTGGGTCGACTTTTTTCTTTGCATTTTGGGTCGACAGTGGGGACCACAACATTTCCACCAAAAAGTTGACTAATTTTAGGGTCGACATTGTCTTTGAGACTTTGGGTCGACATTGTCGACCCTAAGTGTGATATTAGGGTCGACAATGTCGACCCTAAAGTGTGGCTGGGAAAAAAAAAACAGTGGACTCACCATGCCAGTTTTCTAGATTTTTTCTGGATATTCTGGAAAAAAATTACATTTCAAAAATCCAGAATTCGGCAATAACAATAATAATTCACAAAACGTTACAATACGATACAATAACAAATCACAAAAACGTTACAATACCACAAATCCACAATACCATAAATTACCATTCAACAAATCCACAATAAGATAACAAGTCTAAAAGTTATTACAAATCAAATCTAAAAGTTATTACAATTACTAAGATAGTACATAAAAACGCCTACTCCTCCTCCTCCGACGAATAGTCATCACCCGAATAGTCATCAAAGGCTGCAAGTAAACATTTTTGGCCTAGATGTGGCAATTTCGATTCATTTACATATGAATCAGTTGATCTGGAATGTGTTTAGCCACATGAGAACGGGCCAAACAGGGTGAAAGTCGATCAATATGCAGTTTTAAAGTGTCTAATTTTTCTTTAACTTTTTTAGTAAAAAGTGTTTACCGGTCAAACCATTTAAAATAGACACGTATCCCTCCCAACCTGAACCCATATCCAACCTTACTATAAATGACCCATACCATTCAACCCACTGGCCTACCCTCCCATATCTCCGCCTCCAGTATTGCCTAAAGGACCCTTTGGTCCAATTTAGAACTCTGTGTAATCCTAAAATCTTATGGCCTTATGGGACCTAGGACGCTGTGAGGGCTTAGGTTATAGCTAGAACGTCCTTGTGTATCTAGAAATGGGATCATCTCTGTTATCTAAAAGATGGGCAGTTACTTTATCTGCTTAGGTTTTCCTTGTGTATTCTTTAATCAGCATTAGTTTTCGGTTGTACAATTTTTTTTGCCAGTGCATGTGTTATAACGTAGTTGATAACTAATATCAGGTTAACTCATATATTTTTATTAGACATGGAAAATAGGTAGGTCTAGCAAGTTGGGCAAATTGTCGAAATGAGTTAATAATGATCGTAACCTGTTCCGTTTACCCGCAAACATTTATTGCCTTTTTTTCCATTTAAAACAAGTGTTGTGCTAAATAATAAATACAGTTTTGTATGCATCAAAAACACCTTTTGGTAATTTTCATTTTTTTAATACTTTCCTGTATCCGTTAAAGATTAATAAAACCCAATTCGACCCATTCACAAGTTAATGCTTCCAACGTAGCATCTCTGATTTCTATGTAATGTGTGATTAAACTCTTTAGCTTGACTGTCTGCAACAATTAAAGGCTACTTGTGCGGTTTCAGTATCAATAGCCCCGTCTCTAGTCTTGCATCATATATTTTTATCAAAATTCAGCTCTTACGATTTGCTTCCTTGATTATATATTGAGCAAATGATCTGTTCTCAAGAAGATTAAATGCTTATACGTCAATGCAATATAGTAACAACTTTGATTATTCACAGCTCCTAACACAACTCCTAAACTGAGCGGATATAAGTGCTTATTATGCAAGAGAGACCTCGCTTTAACATCAGAAGGAGCAGTGTTCCAACCTGCTATCCCACCACCAGTAGCGGTCCTTCCTTGTGGGCATATATTTCACGACCAATGCTTGGAGAACATCACACCTGAAGATCAGGCAAAAGATCCGCCATGCATTCCTTGCGCCATTGGTGAAAATTAGGTTATATTTCTAACCGAGTATTATATGGGTACATAGATGAAGGTATATTGATTGGATGGGGGGTTTTGATAATATTAGCTAGATGGGCTGTAAAAGGTTTATATGATCAACTGATCACAGCCTTTTGTTGTTCTTCTAATGCCATAAATCTACTAACCTGAGATGCTTGTGGCTTTTGCAATTTACCAGTTACAAATTACAATGTCGTAAAACTGGTTGGGTCGGGTGGGTTAAGTAAAGTCTAGCACAATATTATTGGTACATCACATCAGGTTGTTTACTTTTTGTATGCCGGGTCAGGTAGCGCTGAATCGGAATACTTTGTTTAATATGTATGCATCCCAGAATCCACCGGTTATAAATAAATGAGCCAAAATTGGCACCTCTACCCAATGAATTCAAAGCCCAACTACTATCTAAAATTGTTTGTGATCTAAAATAAAGCTCTCATGGCATATGATCTGGGTGTTTGGATGCACGTTTGAAACTTACTATGCAATATTGTATGATAGAATCACATAATCAACTGTGAACGCGGAAACAGAGTAAAAGATGAAGGATGAACAAGCAGCTTTGATGTGCCGCTAGTGCAAAACTTATTATTTGGACCATAAGATGGAAAATTACCATGTCCGGACATCCGAATTTTGGTTACTAATCGTTAACATTTATTAAAACATTTGAGAGTAATTCACTTCGTGAAGAAAAACAATCCTAAACAATGATTAATAAGACATAAAACAAATGATAATTCACTGCGTGAAACAAGGGAACCAACAGGTGGTTGGCACATTTCGATCATATTCTTCTTTTGCATCAGCATCAAGAAGAGTGTTGTATGCATCATTTAGCCTCTCGGTTGCACTAGTTGCTGCATGTGGAAACTCCAAACATTTGTCCGGATGGACAAGAAGAATGATCTTTCTGTACGCCTTCTTGATCTCGAGATTTGTAGCCTTGGGAGTCACCCCAAGGACCACATAGTGAGTCTTGTCTTCCCTGCTCCTCACCACTCCTCACCAGGATCACTGCTTCTAGATTATCAAGAGCATCAAGTTTATTATAGTTTCTTCTAACTTTCTTCAGATAAGATAGTGCCGACGCGTAACTTCGTTGTTCCAACTTAACCATGGCTAGGGTTTTGTATCTCCTCGCTTCGGTCTCGTTCCTTGCCATCTGAAATTATTATATAACATCTATGAAGCATTGGGGTGAGAATTATAAGATCAAAAATGATCATCTATGTTTTACAGGGAGATGCTACATATATTATTGCTTGCTAAACCAAAAAAAAACAATAATCCTAGCGATGAGTTATTATATACAGATGCATTCTTTTAGCTTCAATAACAGATAGATTCTGTATACATATCAATATCAATGGCTATAACGAATTTTTAATATTATGAAATAAAAAATAAAATAAAGTAATAATAACAGAGATAGAGAAAACCGACTAACCTTAAACTATGAAAAGATATCGATGAGAAAAGTTTATGGTTATGTGTTTTATTTATATTCACCTAGTCTTGATTATTTTTGGTAAAGATACGATGACAAATAATGTATTTTTGATTATTTTTGGTAAAGATACGATGACAAATAATGTATTTGAGATATTATGAAAATCAAACAAAAATATAATAAGATGATTCTAGAACAATTTGAGGAGAGTTATACTGGATACCTTAAAGAACTCATGCCCACCATTCATCAAAAAAGAAATCAACGGTTGAGATTAAATCGATTTTATTATTTCACATTCGTATAAAATCACATATGATTTAACACTAACATCGAATTACATGTGATTGCATTAAAATTAAATATTATATATGATTTAACTCTAATATCATATGTGATTTATCAATAATATAATATGTGATTTAACATTAATATCATATGTGATTTTATTAGTGTTTAATCACATGTGATTTCTCATGCAATAACAATGAAAAAACGACGAAAAAACGAAGAAAAAAACGTAAAAATACTTGAAAAAAAATATTTTTTTTGTCGAAAGTATATCAAAGTGGATATATATAGAAAGATAACTAAATGCTTGTCCTGATGGTATTCTTTTTTCGCTTAACGATTAACGGTCTGGAGATATTAATATTTGAAAAAACAAGGATGAAAATGGTTTTTTGGTTTAATCTTATCCATTGGATCAAGATGGATATGGAGGGTGGAGTTTAGTCCCTTGGTATACACATAAACTTTGATAATAAATGAACTTAAATCAAACAGTTTGTTTTTTTTTTAACGGCAACTTTATTAAAAAAAACTAGCAAGGAGCTAGAAAGACATTACAAAGAAATAAGATAGGGGTTTTTTAACCAATACTCCCAAGAAAAAACCCTATTACATCTACTAGAACACCATAAAAATGACCAAGAAACAATGTCATCAAAAATCGGGAAAAACCATCCAAGAAACGTACAAGTTTCTTGCTACTTTTGATCTCTTGGGAAATTTATACTTGTGTTTTGAATTGGTGTAATAATCAAATGATAACAGGGAGAGCATATTGAAGCTCAAGATGATCTCAACCGTTGGATCTTATACAAAAGAGTGATTAAGAGCGTTTACCAAAGAAAGAGAGTAGCTGTTGAGATAAGATAAATCGTAAGACCCTAGGTGGGTTTTAGAAATATACATACATCTAAGATTTCCTTTCTACCCTTGAAATTAAGACACTACCTTCCATAAGAAAACCTTCAAGAAACACTACTAACTTCAAACAAAAACTCCTCAACATGATATAATGCAGAAGCCCAGTTACCATTTTAGTCTCTTAAAACAATTTCCTGCAAAATATCACCCATAAAAACCCAAAATCAAGTAACGTTATTAGATTTGTTCTAGATAAACGATTATAAGCAATTACTGCTTATTTGAGAATATTCTCAGTTTAACTGTCTAACCAAAACAATTCAAACATACCAATATTTTCTCGCTTAAAAATTTACATAACCAGCATGGGGTATATTTTTATGAAAAAAGGGGCAATTAGCGCATAAAAGAACACTCCTTTTATACTTCTATGCTTTAAGCCCTTCCGACAGTTGAATAACTTGGAAGCGACTAGGGGGTGAGACGGGGTCCTTCTAAGGAGTAGTATACCCTCTGAGAAAAGATACAACTCTAGGTATAAGAACAATTTTGGCTTAGCGATGGGCAATTTCGAATCATTTACAATGAAATCAGTATGATCTGGGATGGTTAGCCACCATAGAACGGGCCAAACAGTGGTGAAGTCGATCATATGCAGTTTTTAACGAAGTCTAATTTTTCTTAACTTTTTGAGCAAATCAAACTGTTTACATCTACCATTTAAAATAGACACTAATCCTCCCAATCCTGGAACCCCATATCCAACTTACACTATGAGCAATGACTCATACCATTCAACCCACTAGCCTACCCTCCCATATCTCCGCCTCTAGTATTGCCTAAAGGACCCTTTGGTCCAATTTAGAACTCTGTGTAATCCTAAAATCTTATGGCCTTATGGGGACTAGAGAACGCTGATGAGGGCTTAGTTGATCGCGAGGTACGACCTCTGTGTAATCCAGAAATAGGGATCGAGGAGCAGCGGAGTATATGCTAAAAAGATGGGCAGTCACAACTTTATGTGCTTAGTTTTCCTGTAGTATTCTTTAATCCGCATTAGGTCTTCGATGTACATTTTTTTTGTCAGTGCATGAGTTATAAACTAGTTGAATAACAATAATATCAGGTCTATAACTCATATATTTATTAGACATGAAACAATAGTTAGGTCTAGCAAGTGGCAAATTTTAGAAATGATAAATAATGATCGTAACCTGTGTCCAATTTACCCCAAACTTTTATAGGCCTTTTTTCCGCTTAAACAAGTGTCTTGCTAAATAGAATAAATTTATACAGTTTTAGTATGCATTACAAAAAACTTTTAGAGGTAATATTCATTTTTTTTAATACTTTTCCATGTACCGTTACAAGATTAATAAACCCAATCGACCCATTCACATAGTTTAATGCTTCCAAAGAAGCACTCTCTAGATTCTTATGTAAATTGTGTGATTAAACACTGTTAGCTTGACTTCTGCAAACAAATAAAGGCGCTACTGTGCGGTTCAGAATAATAACCTCGTCTCTAGTCTTGCATCATATATTTTTATCAAAATTCAACTCTTACGATTTGCTTCCTTGATTATATATTGAGCAAATGATCTGTTCTCAAGATGATTAAATGCTTATACGTCAATGCAATATAGTAACAACTTTAATTATTCACAGCTCCTAACACAACTCCTAAACTTAGCGGATATAAGTGCTTATTATGCAAGAGAGACCTGGCTTTAACATCAGAAGGAGCAGTGTTCCAACCTGCTATCCCACCACCAGTAGCGGTCCTTCCATGTCATAATTTCATGACCAAATGCTTGGAGGAACATCACACCTGAAAGACAGGCCAAAGATCCTCCCCTGCATTCCTTGCGCCATTGGGAAAATTAGGTAATATTTTTAACCGATATAATATGGTACATAGAAGAATGTACATTGATTAGAGGGGTTTTGATAATATTAATAGATGGGCCTGTAAAAGGTTTAAAAGATCAACTGATCAAAATCCTTTTGGTTGGTTCTTCTAATGCCATAAATCACTAACCTTAGATGCTGTGGCTTTTTGCAATTTACCAGTTACAAATTACAATGTCGAAAAACTGGTTGGGTCAGGTGGGTTAAGTAAAGTCTAGCACAATATTATTGGTATATCACATCAGGTTGTTTACTTTTTGTATGCCGGGTCAGGTAGCGCTGAATCGGAATACTTTGTTTAATATGTATGCATCCCAGAATCCACCGGTTATAAATAAATGAGCCAAAATTGGCACCTCTACCCAATGAATTCAAAGCCCAACTACTATCTAAAATTGTTTGTGATCTAAAATAAAGCTCTCATGGCATATGATCTGGGTGTTTGGATCCACGTTTGAAACTTACTATGCGATATTGTATGATAGAATCACATAATCAAACTGTTGAACGCCGGAAACAAGAGTAAAACATGAAGGATGAACAAGCAGCTTTGATGTGCCGCTAGTGCAAAACTTATTATTTAGACCATAAGATGGAAAATTACGATGTCCGGACATCCGAATTTTGGTTACTAATCGTTAACATTTATTAAAACATTTTAGAGTAATTAACTTCGTGAAGAAAAACAATCCTAAACAATGATTAATAAGACATAAAACAAATGATAATTCACTGCGTGAAACAAGGGAACCAACAGGTGGTTGGCACATATCGATCATATTCTTCTTTTGCATCAGCATCAAGAAGAGTGTTGTATGCATCATTTAGCCAAACATTTGTCCGGATGGACAAGAAGAATGATCTTTCTGTACGCCTTCTTGATCTCGTGATTTGAGCGCCTTGGGAGTCACCCCAAGGACCACATAGTGAGTCTTGTCTTCCCTGCTCCTCACCACTCCTCACCAGGATCACTGCTTCTAGATTATCAAGAGCATCAAGTTTATTATAGTTTCTTCTAACTTTCTTCAGATAAGATAGTGCCGACGCGTAACTTCGTTGTTCCAACTTAACCATGGCTAGGGTTTTGTATCTCCTCGCTTCGGTCTCGTTCCTTGCCATCTGAAATTATTATATAACATCTATGAAGCATTGTGGTGAGAATTATAAGATCAAAAATGATCATCTATGTTTTACAGGGAGATGCTACATATATTATTGCTTGCTAAACCAAAAAAAACAATAATCCTAGCCATGAGTTATCATATACAGATGCATAGCTTCAATAACAGATAGATTTTGTATACATATCAATATCAATGGCTATAATGAATTTTTAATATTATGAAATAAAAAATAAAATAAAGTAATAATAATAGAGATAGAGAAAACCGACTAACCTTAAACTATGAAAAGATATCGATGAGAAAAGTTTATGGTTATGTGTTTTATTTATATTCACCTAGTCTTGATTATTTTTGGTAAAGATACGATGACAAATAATGTATTTTTGATTATTTTTGGTAAAGATACGATGACAAATAATGTATTTGAGATATTATGAAAATCAAACAAAAATATAATAAGATAGATTCTAAAGAAACTTGAGAGAAGTTATACTGGATACCTTAAAAGAACTCATGCCGACCATTCAGCAAAAATGAAATCAACGGTTGAATAAATCATTTTATTATTTCACAGTCGTCAATGAAATCACATATGATTTAACACTAACATCGCGAATTACCATATGATTGCATTAAAATTGTAATATACAGATAATTGATTTAACTCGGCAATAATCATATGTGATTTATCAATAATATAATATGTGATTTAACATTAATATCATATGTGATTTTATTAGTGTTTAATCACATGTGATTTCTCATGCAATAACAATGAAAAAACGACGAAAAAACGAAGAAAAAAAGTAAAAATACTTGAAAAATCTACTCTCTACTCTCTTTTGTCGAAAGTATAGCAAAAGTGAAAATTTTAGAAAAGAAAAACTAAAATGCTAATGATGTTTTTTAATGTTTGGTTTAATTTTAATGTGATTTAAGGTGGAGTAATGAGTGTTAATGGATGGTTTGTGATGGTTAAGTGATGTCAATATATTCGTGAAGATAATGTAAGAAATAGATTCTGGAAAGGTTTAGTTGTGGATGGAAATTTTTTGTAATAAGTTGATGAACTTAAATCAAACAGTTTATGGTTATGGGTTTTATTATATACACTCGTGACCCGAGTCATGATTATTTTTGGCAAAGATATCATCCTTATAACAAATAATGTATTCCTTTTGTAAACAATAAATAATAAACCTTAATAGATCGAATGTTCAATACAAGAATGAAAACGTTGGCACAGATTACCAACTAAACTAATCCAAACGTATACAAGATCAGATTATTATCAACAAGATAATAATCAAATGATTACAGGGAGAGAATATTGAAGATCAAGATTATTTTCCAGTATGATATACAAAGATGAATAAGTCCGGTTTACAGAAGAAAGAGAGAAGTAGGTGATAGAGATGAGATGTCAAACCCTATGTGGTTGATAAATATAATATAGCATCTAGAGAAGTTCCTTTCTAGCCCTTGGGAATTAAGCACTCTTCCATAAGAAACCCTTCAAGATAACCAGCTTCTAATTACAAACATAAACTCCTCAACATGATATATGCAAGAATCCATTTGTCCATTTTTAGTCTCTTAAAATATTTTCCTGCAAATAACAAACATTAAAAACCCAAAAACAAGTAAAGCTTATTAGTTTGTTTAGATAAGATTATAAGCATATTACTGCTTATTTGAATATTCTCCTTTAATCTGATTACTAAACAAGTCAAACATACCCAATTTTTCTCGCTTAAAATTTACTAACCAGCATGGGGTATATTTTTGAAAAAGGGGCAATTGCATATAGAAACACTCCTTTTATCATATGCTTTATCCCTTCTGACAGTTGAATACTTGGATGCGACTAGGGTGGGAGGGATCCTTCTAGAGGATGTAGTTACCCTCTGAAGAAAACTCTTAGTATAAAAACTCTAGGCAAATACTCACAACTACCATACACACTTTACCCAACCTTGAACCAATGGTGCATCCGTATGTGCCACTAGGACCAGTCCATAATAAGGAGAAAGTTGTAAGGGAAGAGGAACATGATTATGATATTCCCCTACAAGATGGTGTGATGCAACCTTTGACCCCTCACATAGTTCATATCACACCGCCGGATGACAATTATGCAGCACCTGGTACTAATCCTATTTTAAACAAACGTTTGAACGAGTTTGAGGATGGGTTTTCTGATAACACCACTAGGGTTTCCAAAAAGATAGATAGTAACCATGTTAACGATTTAAATAACATATGATTTTGAGACTTTCATTCGAAAATTACTACACCATGTAAGCCAATCATCACATGAAACCGGTAAGACAAAAAAGGAAATGAAATCTCATCAGCGGTATGGTTCTAATTTATCATTTCCCTACCCATTAGCAAATTTACATCCTCATGGTTTTCACTTCTACTCTCACTCACACTTGATTTTAAGTGAGGAAGGGAACGCCCTATTACTTGGCAAATAAGGGTCGAGTCAAGCTCGTGACTCAAACAAAAACAAACACTTCATGGGAGGCATCCCATGCCTATTTTTTATGTTTTATTTCTGCATTTTAGTTGGTTTGTATGTTTCTCACTTGATTTGCAGGTTCTTTCTCTCAAGGAATTGGAATTCGAGGTCTCCTAGACTCGTTTTTGTGTGGTAAAAAAGGTTCTGTCTGGGCATAACCTCCTTGGTTACGCTGTAACAGATATCATTATGGCGTAATTTCCGACATTAGTTACGCCGTAACCTTTCTTGATTCATATGTTCAAAAATTTAAAACCACATGATAACGACGTAACCAAACCATTGATTACGCCGTAATTTCATTATGAAAACCTAAAATCTTTGAAACCTTTTCAAAACCTTGTATAAGTAAATGAACTTTGTGGTTATGTTCTCTGAAAACCCTCACGAGACCTCACTCATCCACTTGGGCCACCAAGTGGTTTAAAAGGCTTGTTGCATATGTTAAATGTAACCGTGATTCCTACGAAAGTGAGTTAGACTTTAGTGTATATTATTCTTTGAATGTTTAATGCTTGTTGTAGTCTGGAGATTTTAGAGGAAACGAGGTTGTTCTATAGACGCTTTGCAAGAATTCATCTCTTGCACTCATCACTCAAAGAAGAGAGCAACGCTCAGGGGAGTCTTTTGTTTTAATTATACTCTTATTTCATAATTGCATTTCCTTAAATGTACAATAGGGACATTGTACAAACCAAGTAGGGGGAATGGGAGTAGAATTACCAATTGACCTATATTTGCCTTCGATTTTCTAGTTTTATTTGAAAAATGGTGCCAAATTTTTTTGACATGTTTTTCTTATTGAACTAGAATTAATCTTTGCCGAGCACACTATTATCCTGTAATTAAATTAGTGAGCTTAAGCCTATTCGTCCATTTTTGTAGAATATTGATTATCTTAACTCAAACACAAAAGGATGAAGAACTAGAGAAAGAAAGGATGGGTGAACACTTCTAGAGAGAGAAAGGAAAATGAAGAAAACTAATATTAAGAAAAGTGAACAACCAACCCTCTCCAAGCTATGGAGAGGGGTATATATACTTAGACTATGGTCGGCCATGGTATGCTTGATGGGCTTACCATGGGCCTTGGGCCTTACTAGCTTACTTAAGTTCTAATGACTACACTACGACCCCATTACACAATATTTATGGAAGTGACTGATACTTTCGTATTTATAACAATCTCCCCCTAAGGGAGGTCACTCCATGTTACAAAAAATTAATCCTAGCATATTATGCTTGTCTTTCGTCTTGAGCTCGTAGTCTTTAACTTCAATCATTATCTTGTGATATGTTGTAGTGATCATTGACTTTAGGCTTTGACTTGTATCTTTGATTTAACATGAATGTGATCTTGAACTTCTTAAGATCATCAACCAAGCATAATCTCTTTTCGCCATCATGTAATATTAGCCATCATGTGAACTTGTGACTTCTAGACCGACATGCTCATACCTTTCTTGATAGGTTAACTTGAAAAGCTTTAATAGTACAACTTTCTTGAAATTCTTTAACTTTAACACTTCGTCGCTTTAAGAAGGACGTACGGTATCAGAGTAGCGGAAGACTTGAAACATGTACTTGAGCTTTCATGATGTCTTTATATTTGTCGGTCGGGTATGAGCATGTGGCTATGAATCTTGACTCATCATGGATCAGCTGCATCAACCATCGGGTATACCTACAGGTTTAGGTTAGTGATAATCAACATATATGGACGAAAGTATCTTTGTCACTTTGTCGAATACGGTTGCAATAACCACGGTTCCCCATTGATCAGTATAAATACTGCCTATGATCAGGTGGAATTCTGAAGAATCTCCTTGACAGGGTTTCGCAGCTGCACTAGCCATTTTCATTACCAGAACATCTCAAAGGAGACAACACAATATGAGTGAACCAGTAAGACGAAGTCTCACCGATTGAATAGAAAATATTTAAAAATCAATCGATGTGTCACTTGCTAAAGTATTTTTGTGACACATCAAAAGTGTTAATCATTTCAAAATTTATCATCAATAGTCAATTCATATACTGGAACAACTTTGATTCATATAGAATCGCACCATCGTTGTTTTCCAGTTGTCCCAAGTTTGATTCATATGGAATCGGACAAGTCACCTACCGAGAGCTTGTTTCATGTTGGCTCAAGCAGGATTTCTATCGTCATTGTGAATTCTTAAGTATCACTCTAATGTTCTGGCAAGATCACAAGGATAATGCGTAAGACTCTTATATTATTACTTTTTTCACAATGTGTGAGCAACAAATACATTTGAATAATATCCTAGTGAGATTTATGGATGATCTCATTGGCTCTATACTCGATAGTGCACATTTGGTTTTAGTGATCGAAGGCTGGAGCTGACTGCCACATTTTCAATATCAATTAGCTCGTAGTGAGAAAGTCGATAGAAATGTGTGAATCTCTATAAGTTTTAAAACAAAGTCTTTCGAACTTTAAGTGGCTAGGGAGGGTTGTGCATAACGTCACTGGGTCTATGACTATCTTCAATGTCAGACAACAGCTTAGTGTTTCTGATAGTTTATGTATTGACCCGGTTTCTGCCTAAGTGTATGAAGGGCTTCTTTCTTTTCACCCTTTATCCTTACATTTCTTTTTCATTCGTCAACCCCTTCAGTGCTTACCAAGACTTCATGACTAGTACCTTGTTGGGTTTGTTCCAGTAGTAGCTCCATCTCAATCGGTACTATTCCCGTATACTCAATTTTACTCCTTTTTTTATATCATACTTAAGGACTTTTACACTATCTAGTGGATTATCCCTGGGTAGATCCCTCCGGTTCTGGCTGGATATAACAACCCGCAATTTTCATCAAATGTAAATATCCATCTATTAAGTTAGATGCAATGTACTATCTATCTATTATATATGAACCACCTTTTTCAGGGAAATTTTTATTATGACTTTATTACATTACACTTGCATTACATATCACAACATGCAATGTAACTTGCATAACTAAAGCTTACGAGCTCACGAAACCTCCTATGGCAATTCTTCTATCTAGCATATAATTTCAAGACAAACATCATAATAAGTTCCTTTCAATAATCTTAATATCATTTTCTTACAAAGTACATTACATCAATGAATAATGACCATTTGCGACGTTATAATCAAAACAGGCATTAAACCATTACCATATACCTCTAAAACCCTAATATTCATGAACAGGTTAATAATCTCTAAAGAAAATGTACAAGCTACATAAAGCAATATATAACAATAATATAACTCACATTTCTGATATAATAAACCTCCCTCCAAGTCACTAAGTAACAAGTCCTTGTTAAAAGCACAATGTACAAGTCCTTAACATGACATCCAAACATACGTTACCTCCGTTTTCATTCTAGTTTCATTCAAACCACGCACTTTTGTACAAGCTACTGCACTCAATATACAATGAATAAACCCTAATTATGTATAGTCATGAGCTACTCACACATATTTTTTACCCAAAAACACCTAATTTCAAAACCCTTAAACCCTAATAGCTGTGTAGGCTAGATTCTAAACCATGACACCCGTTTCATTTGTTTTTAACCATTGTAAACCTAAACCAATACTCCTAATAAGTTGTAATAACATTAAATTAGCAACTTACAAATTCACATTCCATCAACATTTCACCATCTTTAACAACACTGTCACAAGAATTACAACATCTAGAAAAACCCAGAATTGAAAATTAAAGAAAAAGTTTAAAAAAAACTAAAAAATAGCTAGAAAGATTGAAATCGAAGCAAAGAATCATCTAAATTAAATTTTGACTCTCTTTTTTAACTCATTTGTCCGTCGCTATTTTAATTTAAACCCAACCACCTATCAATTCTTTGTACAAAAATCATTCTAATACAAGTCTAGTGAACATATATCATCATAGATCTCACAAGATACACGAGAATGCAAGCTTAAAAGAACTCAATTTGAGCCCTAACCAAGCGCGCCGCGCCATATTCTTATGCATTTTGAACCATTTTGAAAGTTACTCATGCACTCACAGCACCTTGGGTGATCCATTGCTACTTCTCTTCGCGCCGAAAGCAGCTTACAAATCTACTTGATGCATTCCTTGGCTAGAAAAACAATCACATCACCTCCCTTTGTCCCTAAGTTAGCCGCGACACCACAAGGATGATCCACATCCTTCTCTTTAATTTCTAACTTGCATACTCACTACCTAGCCTCTCCAACTCAGTCCCTAGCCTCTCCACATCACCCCCACCTGTCCTAAACTTGGGCACTAAGTTTTTTGGGCTCCAAGTTGAGTTCGACTATAAATAGGAGGGTAAACCCCTCATTCTCATTCATCCCCCACTTCTTCTTCTCTTATTCACAATCTATTTTAATAACGGACAATGAGATTAGACAACTTAAACCTAATAATCAACAAGCTTCTCGGTAACTCTTCGAAAAGGAAAAAAATGCACAAAGGAGCGGAGGAGTAGGAAAGCGCGAAGCTATTAAAAATCTTTTTCCTTTAGGGTCATAGTTCCTAGGAACAACCCGCCTTATACCCCTCTTTGAGTTTGTTTATCTTTCAAAGGTGAACCGTACCTCGCAAGTGACACAAAAGGTAAGTTTTTCATTCATTGGTTCGGGAACTTATTAATGGATAATACTTCAGTTGAAAGTATTATATGTTGGTGTTCTTTTACCAACTTGTGATTTTTGATTTTTATTTCTTTTAATTGACAATGTTTTTATCTTTTTGGTTTTTTTTTGTTTTTATAAATATGCTAAAAAGAAAATGAAAAATACTTTTGTATTTTTATATTTTTAATAACAAAAATAACTTCACGTGGAAGGATCTCCAAAGCACAAATTCTAAAACTTCGAAAAGACAAACGCTTTCGCTCCTCTCAGGCAGCCGCGCCAAAAATTGATAGTCTTTGATTCAACCCTTTTATAAATCTATAAATAAATATATATATTATACTTATAAATATATAATAAGGATAATTATCAACACAAAATCAATGAAACCGAGAGTAGTATATGATGTTCCGGGGTCGTAGTCCCAACGAGGAGTGAATTGGAAAGTCGAGAGTCGGTTTGATACTTGATGTTTGAATGAAAAAGATTTTTATTAAGATTCTATTTCTACAATTAAAAACAAGCAAAGGAAACACTAAAACGAAGGTGATCTAACTTAAAACGGGTACGTAAAAACACGACTTAAAAACCTAAAACATGAAATTTAAACTCTAAAATGATTTTTTAACTTTTAATAAGCTCTAAGTGACTAAAAAGTAAGAATAAAAAAACTAGACCAAAAACGAAAGTGTTTAAGGCTAAAAACGCGAAGAAAACGAGAACGGGATTTTGCAAATTTTGTCGTACAAATGAAATTATATTTTTCCTAGGTCCTATATGATAAAAGAAAATTTTGAAAAAAATATTTATATTTTTTTGACTTTTATTTTTTTTATTATGAATTAAAAACGATTTTGAAAAGAAAAATTAATTAAAAATAGTAAACGTAAATGGAAAAATCTGAAAAAATGGTGAAAAGTAGATAAAAGTGTGCTGAGTCTATGAAAAATAAGCTAGGGCTACCAGCTTATCTAGATAAGCCAGAAATAAGCCAAAACAGCTTATGGGCTATTGGGCTAAAAAAAGGTACAAAGTAATAATGTGTGCAAACAATAGCGGATGAGCTATTGTAGCCCAATTGGCAATGGGGTGTGAGTGTGGGGCGTTGGTATAAAGGGGAAGGTCTCAGGTTCAAATGGGCCTCTCTCTTTTTAATAAAACTTTTTTTTTCAAATTTTTTTTAAAACCTTATAAAACATGTAAAAATAATAAACTTTAAAAAAGACAACTTTTTGAAACTTTAAAAATAAGCTAGAAAATAAGCACAAAGTGATGGCAGAATACTACTTATCTATACTTAAGGCTAGATTAGCAAAACTGTTAAGCAAAATAAGGGACAAAAAAGCTAATGCATAACCTAAATAAGCTCTAAAAACTAAATGCCCTAACCTAATAAGCTACTAGGATCAAAAATAGCTAGGAACAGCAGACTAATAAGCCATAAAATCAAAATAAGCTATAAGCCACAAACAAGCAGGGCAGCCTAGGGGACAAGAATTAAGCTTAAATTTAAGCAACAAAAAGGGACTCTAAGAGCTTAAGGCTTACACTAGCTTAAAGAGCAGCTTATGGGCTTCTAAAATCATCAAAAAGAATAAAGTTTGAATCAAAAATAAGCAAAGAAAAAGGTTATGAAAAAGTGGCTGCGACAAAGGGTGTTTAGTTTTGGTTTTCTCTGAAATGAAAAATGGCACAAAGCAACCTTTGAAATAAGCAACTAAATAAGCTTAAAAAGGAAAGAGAAGTAAAAACAGATTGGGACAAGCTCCTAATGAGCTTGTGCTCAAATTTTCAAAAGCTGAAAATGAGTTTTTCTATCTGAGAATTTAAATTGAAAAAGGCAAGTTTTCAACTAAGAAAGATACTAAAAAGAGTTGACAGCTTTTGGACAAAAATAAAGGAAACAAAAAGGACTTTGTGTTACTGCTTTTGAACACTCATAAGAACACAAAAACTATACTCAAAACCTATTTAAAAGTTTTTAATCAAGTAAGCACATTCAAACTGTTTTATTCTATCGGTTCTTAAAGACAACACATACATAAAAACTTAAAACAACTTTAACATTTAAAATTTTGGAAAAATCTTTTAAAAATAGCTTAATAAATCTGGCCAAAAGAGACCAAGTGACCCAAAGTGGGTTTTTACCCACTTTGTAACTTTGTGCCAAACACTCCCTTAAATTTGGAAAACCAAGTTTTAAGCCTATTTAACTAAGATTTAAGCAATAATAAGCAAAAATCAAAGAGCAAATAAGCATGAAAATAAGCAAATAAGAAAATGGCAGTTTATGGCAATAAAGGTAGATTCAATAAAAACTTGAATAAAAGTCATGTAAACACAAATCAAGCCAAAAAGCATAAAAACACATATAAATAAGCAAATTAAGCAGAGATAAACACAAATAAGCTAATGAACAGTAGAAATGTAGAAATGTAAAAAGGAAAACTTACCAAGGGTCCTTAGAAACTGATGTAGACCTAACCACAATCTAACAACCCTAGTTCACAAGTCTTTCTGGAATTAGAACAACACAAACCACACAGATAAACACACACACACACACACACACAGCAAGGCTTCAAACACACAACACACACACACCACTCACACTTTTTGTGATAGACATTGAGAGTTTTTTTTCATCACATCACATACAGATAGAGTCACTCTATTACACACATCTACACACACACAAATTAAAACAAAGCTTATATATAACAGCTTCTATGCTCTTAAAGCTTATAAATGTTCTTTAATTCTCACTCATCACATTAAGAGAATCATTGAGGTTCTTGTGGACAGAGCTAATTGATTTTAAGGGATAACAAATTTAATACACATGACACACAAACACAACACAACAAGTCAATTTGGGACTGATCAGTGATAATTATTTTAGTTCTGGCAATTGTTTTGATACTCTATCTCTCTACTCTCTCATCTCTAAGGTTTCAAATTTAGGTTTACATGATTTTGAGAAGTGCGTATATAATTAGATATATTAATAATTAAAAAACACACAACGGGAACACGGAGGAGAGAGGAAAAAGAGAGAGATTTGTTTTTTTTAAAGGCAAAAGCTGTAACCTTAATTATCTCTACTCACAATGTATTTATGTAGTTTTACACACACACTCATGGAGAAAAATTTATTTACACACATCTCACTTTTTATTCACACACTCACACACTCTCTCCTATCACTTTATGATTTTTTTGTGTTGTGTTCTATCTCTCTATCTCTCTATGACTCTATCATATCACATCTCTCCTATATAGGAGAGGTTAAATTGGGTTTTTAAGAAAAGTTTTTTTGAAGTGTTGTGTGGTTTGAGGTGTTTACGTCTCTCTATATATATAGGTGGTGGACACAGTATTAATTGTTTTTTGGATTTTTTTGGAGATGAGGAAAAGAGGGAGTGGGAGGGGCGTATTTTTTGAGGGTTGATGGGTGTTATGGAGTGTTGAGGTTGGGGGGAGGGGGGGGGTTGTAGTTGGATTCTTCAGTACTCTCTATCTATATATATATACTCTGGTGGTGTGGGGGTGGGACATAATCTATCTCTCTATATATCTACTCTGTATAAAGGATATCTCTATATATTATAATGTAGGGGTTATGGGAGTATGGGAGTAGGGGAGGTATCTCTATATATCTATATATATATGTGTTCATCTAAGTGTGGGGAGTATCTATATCTATCTGGTGGGGGGGTGGATGGGTGGAGGGTGGGGGGGGTATATGTAGACGGGTTATACTCTCTGGGGAGGTGGGTTGATTAAGGTATCTCTATAAATGTTTAGGAATTGTGAGTTGGTGATGATCTGTGGATGTGAATATCTGGGGAGGTCATCATATATACTTTGGGGAGTTGGTTTTGAGTTTTAGTTGGGTTTGTGAGGTTCTCTCTCTCTCACTATATGGGGAATTTGTGTCTCTGATCATAGGGGGGAACACAATTGGGTATTTGGGAGGGGTTTTTAAATATGGGGGGATACGGTGGATACTCTATCATATTGATCTCTCTCTATTACTATATCTCTATCTATGGGGGTATCTCTCTTGTGGGGGAATTTTGGGTTTTTGGGGTTTGGGGGGGGGGGGGGTTGGGGGGGTGGTATAGGGGGAGGGTTGTAATTGTGTCTCATCTCTCATGGTGTTGGAAGGTAGGGGGGTTTTTAGGGGTTTGTGGGGGGGGTGTTGGGGTGGGGTTATTGGTGGTGGGGATTTACTCTCTATATCTAATATGTTAAGGGGGGGGGGAAGGTGGGGGGGGGGGGGAAGTACTCTATCTTATCTATCTGAGGTATATCTGGTTAGGAGGTGGGGTTTTAGGGTGAAAGGGGGATTGGGGGTTGGAGATGAGTGTTTGTTATAGATGGGGGGGAATTCTCATAATAATAATTTTTAAAAAATGAGGTGGGTTTTGGGGTGATTGAGATGTGGTGATGGGAATGATTGATAGGGTGGTGGGGGGTATCTGTTATTATATTATAGGTGGGGGGGGGGTATGGGGAGGGAGGTTATATTGGAAATATGTGGAAAGGGGTATCTATTTTAGGTTTATATTCTATATGAATTGGGAGGTTTGTGATTGTTTTATTTCATTAAAAATATGGTTTGAGGTTTTGATTTGTGGGGGTGCCATATTTTTCATTTCAAGAAAACCAAAACTAAACAACCAACCCTTTGTGGTCGCAACAAAACCACACCTGACTATTTTTCATAAATCCTTTTTCCCTTGCTTATTTGTTGATTCAATCTTTGATATTCATTTTTGAAATGAATTATAGAAAGAAGAAGCCCATGAAAGCTCTGCTGCTTCTTTATAATAAGTTAAAAAGCTAGAGTAAAGCCTAAGCTCTTATCCTCTTATAGTCCCTTTTTGTTGCTATAAATTTAAAAAACCTTAAATAAATAATTCTGTGTCCCCCTACTCCCGTAAGAGCTTGCCCTGCTGTTTTGTTTGTTTTTGGTTGTGGTTGGCTTATTAGCTTTATTTTTGATTTAAAAATGTGGCATATTAGTCTGCTTTACCTAGCTATTTTAACTTAGATCCTAGTAGCTTAATTTAGGTTATGAGAAGTAGGAGAGTAGGGCAATATATAGTTTTTTTTTTTATATTTTTTTAGAGCTATATATAGGTTAAATTTCATTAAAAAAAGCATATTTGTCCCATATTTTTGGCTTAACATTGTGCTAATCTAGCCTTAAGTATAGATAAGTAGTATTCTGCCATCACTTTGTGCTTATTTTCTAGCTTATTTTTAAAGTTTCTAAAAAGTTGTCTTTTTTAAAGTTTATTATTTTTACATGTTTTATAAGGTTTTTTAAAAAAAATTGAAAAAAAAAGTTTTATTAAAAAGAGAGAGGCCCAGGTTAACGCCCCACACTCACACCCCATTGGCAATTGTGCTACAATAGCTCATCCGCTATTGTTTGCACACATTATTACTTTGTACATTTTTTTTGCCCAATAGCCCATAAGCTGTTTTGGCTTATTTTTGGCTTATCTAGATAAGCTGGTAGCCCTAGCTTATTTTTCATAGACTCAGCACACTTTTATATACTTTTCACCATTTTTCTCTTTTAGAGTTTATCACATTCACGATTATAGCGTCTTTTATAATTAATTTGTTTCTTTTCAAATCGTTTTATTCATAATAAAAAAAATAAAAGAGTCAAGAAACTATATAAAAACTTTATCTTCTTCTATCAGAACTTTTCTTATTCTATTGATATAGGAGCTAGGAAAAATATAATTTCATTTGTACGGTAAAATTTGCAAAATTTGATTTTTTAAAGAACGGGATTCAATAATTTTCTTTTATCATATAGGACCTAGGAAAAATATAATTTCATTTGCACGGTAAAATTTGTAAAATTTGATTTTTTAAAGAACGGGATTCAATCCCGTTCTCGTTTTCTTCGCGTTTTTAGCCTTAAACACCTCCGTTTTTGGTCTAGTTTTTTTATTCTTACTTTTTAGTCACTTAGAGCTTATTAAAAGTTAAAAAATAATTTTAGAGTTTAAATTTCATGTTTTAGGTTTTTAAGTCGCGTTTTTACGTACCCGTTTTAAGTTAGATCACCTTCGTTTATTCAAACATCAAGTATCAAACCGACTCTCGACTTTCCAATTCACTCCTCGTTGGGACTACGACCCGGGAACATCATATACTACTCTCGGTTTCATTGATTTTGTCTTGATAATTATCCTTATTATATATTTATAAGTATAATATATATATTTATTTATATATTTATAAAAGGGTTGATTCAAAGACTATCATTTAACGTAACAAAAGTTTAAAATAACGATTCGTTAAGCTAGAAATTGAAACGGGTCAAATTAGGGTTTCAAAATGAAAACGCCCGGGTTTTAAGTTCAAATTCTTTAAAAACTTAATAAAGTACTTATTATAATGTTAGATAAGCTTATTAGGATAGATTATAACAATAGTTTACAAGTTTAGCTTATAGACTAAGTAAAAAATGAAATTAGGGTTTCATGAGCTCGGTTTGGATCAAAAAGGTAAAACACATATGTTTTTGAGTTCAAAGCTTTTAACAAGAGTTTAAGCATGATCATATGAACATTATAAGGGTATGAAAACAGATTGTAAGCTTATGGAACCTGGTTTTGAGCTTATAGCTTGAAAACGGGTCGAAATCGAGACTTTTAGCTTCGTACGCCTAGAATAACGACTCCGGGGCTTCTTTTCTTGGTTTCT
The DNA here is from genome assembly GCA_026074375.1 of Tanacetum coccineum. Lineage (NCBI taxonomy): Eukaryota > Viridiplantae > Streptophyta > Magnoliopsida > Asterales > Asteraceae > Tanacetum > Tanacetum coccineum. The sequence continues at coordinate 33,269 of BQNB010058719.1, forward strand.
TTTGCTTCACTTCTGATCTTGAGACTTCTTAGGACCTTCTTGAGCAAAGAGTTTCTGCTATTATGGGTTATAGAAAGAAGAAGTGGGGGATGAATGAGAATGAGGGGTTTACCCTCCTATTTATAGTCGAACTCAACTTGGAGGCCAAGAAACTTAGTGCCCAAGCTTAGGACAGGTGGGGGTGATGTGGAGAGGCTAGGGACTGAGTTGGAGAGGCTAGGTAGTGAGTATGCAAGTTAGAAATTAAAGAGAAGGATGTGGATCATCCTTGTGGTGCCGCGGCTAACTTAGGGACAAAGGGAGGTGATGTGGTTGTTTTTCTAGCCAAGGAATGCATCAAGTAGCTTTGTAAGCTGCTTAGAAGAGAAGTAGCATGGTCACCAAGGTGCTTGAGTGCAAGAGTAACTTTCAAAATGGGTCAAAATGCAAAGAATAGGGTCGCGGGTTGGTTAGGGCTCGAATTGAGTTTTTAAGCTTGCATTTCGTGTACTCTTGTGAGATAATGATAGATATATGTTCACAAGACTTGTATTAAGGATTATTAACAAGAATTGATAGGTGGTTTGGGTTTAAAATAGGCGAAAATGAGTAAACGGGTCAAAAGTTCAAATTAGGGTTCAATTAGGGTTTTCTAGATTTAATTCTTGTACATTGTTGTTAAAATGGTGAAATGATGATGGAATGTGATTTGTAATGTTGTAATTTATGTATTTACAACTTATTTGAGTAATGGTTTGGGTTTACAATGAATAAAAACCAAGAAACGGGTCATGGTTGGTCATGGTTTAGAAACTAGCTTGGTTTTAGGGTTTAGGTTTTAAAATTGGGTTTGAGTGTTAAGAAATATGTGTGTGAGAGCTCATGACTAGGATAATTAGGGGTTTATACATGTTATGGAGTTGTAGTAGCTGCTACAAAAGATGGTGGTGAAGAAACTAAGAAAGAAAACGGAGGTAAACCGCCTCTTATTTTGGATGTCTGTTAATGACTTGTACATTTATGCTTTTTAAGATTCTTGTGACTAGTGACTTGGTGGGAGTTTATATTCAAATGTGATGTTATTTTACTTGCCATATGTCTTTAGTAGCTTGTACATTCACTTTAGATATTAACCTTTCATGGAATTAGGGTTTAGAGGTATACGATAATTGGTCTTTAAGCATGTTTGATATAAGTCGAGCAAATGGTACATTATATGAGTAATGTACTTTGTAAAAATGATATTAAGATATTGAAATGACATATTATGATGTTTGCTTGACATATATGTAGATAGGATTGCCATAGGTAGGTTGCGTGAGCTCGTTAACTTTAGTTATGCAAGTTACATTGCATATTGAGATATTGGTAATGCAAGTAATGTAATAAAGTGAAAAATTTCCCTGAAAAAGGTGGTTCATATATAATAGATAGATAGTACATTGCATCTAACTTAATAGATGGATATTTACATTTGATGAAAATTGCGGGTTGTTATATCCAGCCAGAACCGGAGGGATCTACCCAGGGATAATCCACTAGATAGTGTAGAAGTCCTTAGGTATGTTATGAAAAAAGGAGTAAAATTGAGTATACGGGAATAGTGCCGATAGAGATGGAGCTACTACTGGAACAAACCCAACAAGGTACTAGTCATGAAGTCTTGGTAAGCACTGAAGGGGTTGACGAATGAAAAAAAATGTAAGGATAAAGGGTGAAAAGAAAGAAGCCCTCCATACACTTAGGCAGAAACTGGGTCAATACATAAACGATCAGAAACACTAAGTTGTTGTCTGACATTGAAGATAGTCATGGACCCAGTGACGTTATGCACAACCCTCCCTAGCCACTTAAAGTCGAAAAGACTTTGTTTTAAAACTTACAGAGATTCACACATTTCTATCGACTTTCTCACTCCGAGTTAATTAATATTGAAAAGGTGACAGTCAGCTCCAGCCTTCGATCACTAAAACCAAATGTGCACTATCGAGTATAGAGCCAACAAGATCATCCATAAATCTCACTAGGATACTATTCAAATGTATTTATTGCTCACACATTGTGAAAACAAGTAATAATATAAGAGTCTTACTTAAGAGTATACTTAAGAATTCACAATGACGATAGAAATCATGCTTGAGCCAACATGAAACAAGCTCTCGGTAGGTGACTTGTCCGATTCTATATGAATCAAACTTGAGACAACTGGAAAACAATGATGGTGCGATTCTATATGAATCAAAGTTGTTCCAGTATATGATTTGACTATTGATGATAAATTTTGAAATGATTAACACTTTTGATGTGTCACAAAAATACTTTAGCAAGTGACACATCGATTGATTTT